>SJYW01026958.1:0-35510 GCA_006410735.1 Raphicerus campestris
GTCAAAAGTATGGTCTTGATATGATCTTAGGATCAGATTTTTCCTTTGGAGGGAATATTATGACCTAAGTAGTGAACCTGGGGGCAACAGAGCTGAGCTTTATCACTTGAGACCTTACCTTCCTTCTTAGAGAAGTCTTTTAATAAGTATTAAAGTTGTAGAGATTTGCTGAATGTCTTAGGACAAAGAAGGAGGTCACTTACATATTGAATAAAGGTTGGATTTACAAGGGAAGAGCAACTCTTTTATATTTGCACTTAATGTTCAGGAAAAATGTGTGATGCCTTCTGTAAATCCCTGGCATTCAAGTGTATTGTTGATTTTCCCATGTATAAGTAAACAAGTGTTGGTGATAAGAGTGAAAGGGTATAGTGAAGAAACTGATGTATAAGCCAACAGTAATAACATGAGTGACATTGAAGAACAGAATGCAAGGATGGTGTACTACATCCTAAGGACTTTATCTCCCAGATATGGCCTAAGTCTGTTGTTCCAACAGCTCCAAGTGAGTCAGGAATGTGAATAAACAGGTCTTGAATGTGAAGGGTTTTAATGGCTTCAGAGCTATAAAAGGGGTGAGAAAGCTATAAAAGAGAGTTATCTTTCAGAGCTGTCAGAGATCAGAGATGAGTGGGAGAGGAAGCCTATACTTTAAGAAAAGTACCTCAGGTGAACATGAAATATTAAAATTCTAATTAGAAAGCAAGTCTCTGCCTATTAGACAAGCTGGTGAAACTTAATAAAAAGCTATGTAAAGCAGCATGAGGCCCAAGGGATATAGAAAGGAAATAAGGTATAAGACATATGGTGAATTATCTAAATGCACCACAGAGATTGTGTACTCTGAGGCAAAACGGTAGAAAATTGTGAGCTGTCAAATGTGGCTCAATTGTCTACCAGAAAGGTAGAGGGTTCCCCTTTGACTGGAGTTATTATTTCTTCTAATTTATTTAAGAATATTTGAGGGCAGACAAAAGCAGATCTCTCAGAGGAAAGTCACCAACACTCTGAATTTATTGTCTTTTTGTACCTCGGATATTCTTTTGGTATCCTTCCCCTATAGGCATAGTATCTCTACCAAACAAGGAGGACATCAGTGCAACCTACAGTCACACTTAAGAACACTGTCTGCAAGATGTGGCCTAAGTCTGTTGTTCTGATAACCCCAAGTGAGTCAGGAATGTGAGTAAAATGTGTGGACTGTAAATAGCTTGGGAACTGTAAAAGGGATGAGAAGTTGCGAATGGTCCTAAAGTGAATTTGACAGTGGACCTAAGGCATTAGAATAACTTTTTTCGTTTCTTAAGTTAGAGAGGCATGAGTTTGTGTTATGTACACTTAACTTTGTTAGCCTGTACAGGCATACCTCAGAGATATTGCAGATTTCATTTTAGACTATCACAATTAAGCAAATATCACAGTCAAGTGAGTCAAACAAATTTGGTCTCCTAGTGCATGTAAAAGTTATATTTATACTACACTGTAGTCTCTTAAGTGTGCAATGGCATTATGTCTAAAAAAAAAAAGCATAATTATATATATATATTATATATGTGATATATATATGTGATATATATATTATATATATACCATAATTAAAAAACAATTTATTGCTTTAAAATGCTAGCAATCATTTGACCTTTCAGCAAGTCAATTATTATTATTATTATTATTATTTTTGCTGGTAGATGGTCTTTCTTCAGTGTTGATGGCTGTGGACTGATCAGGAAGGTGGTTTTCAAAGGCTGGGGCAGTTGTGGCAATTTACTAAAATAAGACTACAATGAAATTTGACTCATAGATTGATTCTTTATTTCACAAATGATTTCTGTGTAGCATGCAATACTGTTTGATAGCATTTTTTCCCACAATAGAACTTCTTTCAAAATTAAAGGTGTTAGGTAAAGATGACCAAGACCCTGAAAGAGTATTTAACAGGCTTTACTGGGGAAGCACTCCCAGGCGGGGTTCCTAGACCCGAAGGAGGCAGGTCCAGGAAGTCTGCGCCCCGGACCACGCTAGAAGTTTGTTTATATATGCACCCTGCTGGGGATGGCCAGGTTAGCGGAAGGGGGTTTGGATAGGTTGCCAGTTCGTGGCGTTGGGGGCTGATAGGTCTTTCTATGCGGCTGGGGCGGGGCAGCTTTGGTGGCAAACTGTGCTGTCATTGGTCCCCGAGATCCAGGAGCCTTCCTCAATTAGGGACTCCCCAGGCCAGTAGGGGAGAGGAGGGGCTGCTCGTCATGGCAACTGGTGAAGTGTACTGTCATTGGGGACCTTCTCCCCGGATGGGAGGGAGAGAAGAGGCGGCCCATCAGGGCCCCCGGGGTCCCAACCTTACAAAAGGCGATCCTCAAACTCTACCACTGCTTTATTAACTTAGTTTATGTAATATCTAAAGCTTCATCGTCTCATTGTCTTATTAACAATTTTCAAAGCATCTTCACCAGGAGTAGTTTTCATCTCAAGCTGTTTTCTTTGCTCATACATAAGAATCAGCTCCTTATCAGTTAAAGTTTTATGATGAGTTAGGATTAGTTCTCTTGCTGTTTCCACCACATGTACAATTGCTTCCTCCACTGCAGTCTTGAACCACTCAAAATCATCCATGAGGGTTGGAGTCTTCCAAACTCCTGTGAATGTTGTTATTTCAGCTTCATCCCATGAGTTACTTGTGTTCTTAATATTTCATCAGAGGACCCACTCTATGGAAACTGTTGCTGCTAAGTCACTTCAGTAGTCACTTCAGTCTGACTCTGTGTGACTCCATAGACGGCCCCATCCCCGTCCCTGGGATTCTTCAGGCAAGAACACTGGAGTGGGTTGCCATTTCCTTCTCCAATGCATGAAAGTGAAAAGTGAAAGTTAAGTCGCTCAGGTGTATCTGACTCTTCGAGGCCCCATGGACTGCAGCCTACTAGGCTCCTCCATCCATGGGACTTTCCAGGCAAGAGTACTGGAATGGGGTGCCATCGCCTTCTCTGTAGCTAGAGACTTAACAAAAATTCATTACTTAAATAATAAGACTTAATAGTTAAAATTACTCCTTGATGCATATCTGCCGAATGGATCTTGTGTTAGAAAGCATGAAAACAACATGAATCTCACTTACATCTCCTTCAAAGTTCTTGGGTGACCAGGTGCATTATCAATTATTGTTGTTGTTCAGTCATTAAGTCATGTACTGTATGCGACCCCTTGGACTGCAGCACACCAAGCTTTCTTGCCCTTCACTATCTCTTGGAGTTTGCTCAGATTCAAGTTCATTGATTTGGTGATGCTATCTAACCAGTTCATCTTCTGCCACCTCCTCTTCCTTTAGCCTTCAGTATTTCCGAGCATCAGGGTCTTTTCCAATGGGCTGATCTTTGCATCCGGTGGCCAAAGTATTATCAATAAGCAATAATATTTTGAAAGAACTTTTTTCCTGGGCAGGTCTCCACAGTGGGCTTAAAATATTTAGTAAAATGACATAAACAGATGTGCTGTCATCCAATCTTTGTTATTCCACTTGATAGATCACAGGAAGAGTAGATTTAGCCAAATTTTTAAGATTGTGGGATTTTTTTGAATGGTAAATGAGCTTCCACTTAAAGTCATCAGCTCCATTAGCTCCTAACCAGAGTCAGCTTTGAAACGTTAAAGACAGGCATTGACTTTTCCTCTCTAGCTATTAATAGAAGGCTGTTTTATCTACATTGAAAATCTGCTGTTTAAGTAGACAGCGTAATTACTTTTATTAGCTAGATCTTTTGGATAACTTACAGCTTCTATATCAGCATTTGCTGCTTCACCTTTTGCTTTTTTGTTATGGAGATGTCTTCTTCCCTTAACCTCATAAACCAGTCTCTACCAGCTTCCGCACCTCATTCAGCCTTGCTAAAGATTGTTCGTACATGCGCAGTCATGTCCAACTCTTTGCAACCCCATGGACTGTAGTCCACTAGGCTTCCCTGTTCATGGAATTTTTCAGGCAAGAACAATGGACTGGGTTTCCATTTCCTACTCTAGGGGATCTTCCCGACCCAGGGATGGAACCTATGTTTCTTCTATCTCCTGCATTGGCAGGTGGATTTTTGTGTTTTTTTTGTTTTTTTGTTTTTTGTTTTTTTTCACCACTGCTCTACCTGGGAAGTCTGAAGTCCATTGTTGAAGATTAGGCTTTGACTTAAGGAAATGTTGCAGCTGGTTTGTGGAGAAGAAAATGGCAACCCACTCCAGTACTCTTTCCTGGAAAATCCCATGGATGAAGGAGCCAGTTAGGCTACAGTCAATGGGGTCTCGAAGAGTCAGGCACAACTGAGAGACTTTACTTTCACTTTTCACTCTCATGCATTGGAGAAGGAAATGGCAACCCATTCCATTATTCTTGCCTGGAGAATCCCAAGGACAGAGGAGCCTGGTGGGCTGCTGTCTATGGGGTCGCACAGGGTCAGACACAACTGAAGCGACTTAGCAGCAGCAGCAGCTGCTTTGATCTTCTATGAAGACTGCTAAAACTTCCACTATATCAACAGTAGGGCTGTTTCACTTTCTTATCATTTATGTGTTTACTGGAATAGTACTGATAATTTTGTTCAAGAACTTTTCCTTTGCATCCACAACTTAGCTAACCTGTTGGTTCAAGAGAACTAGCTTTTTGCCTGCTGTGGTTTTTGAAATGTGCACCTTAATAACTTACTCACTTCTGACTTTTGATTCAAAGTGAGAGACATGCAACTCTTCCTTTCCCTCCCTTCCTTCCTTCCCACTATAGGATTCAATATTGTTGTTCTCAGGGAATAAGAAGGCCCAAGGAGAGTGAGACATAGGGGAGCAGCCAGTCAGCGGAACAGTCAGAACATAAACAGCATTTATGGATTAAGTTCACTGTCTTATATGGGTGCAGTTCTTCTTACCCCAAAACATTACAGTGATAACATCAAAGATCACTGATCACAGATCAGTATAACAAATATAATAATAATGAAAAGGTTTGAAACAATACTAGAATTACCAAAATGTGACACAAAGTGAGATAATGTTGTTGGGAAAATGGCATCAATAAACTTACTCGAAACAGGGTTGCTACAACCTTTAGTTTCTAAAATATATGATGTCCACCTGCCAATAAAATGAAATATGCCTGTATATCATCATGATGCTGTGTTAAAGCTTGGATGTCAGAGAAAAAGGACATTTTACCAATTAATGTGATGTCTTTGAATAGCCTCTCTCAGTTCTGCATGGAGTCCATTGATAAAGCTGATAACTAAAGCATATTCCCTGTGGTTATCTAGAGTTAGACCTAAACAAGATTTCTAGACAAGCATCTAACAGCTTTTCTAAGCATCTAACAGCTTTTCTCCAATTTCCTTATTTTTGTTATAGGCCTCAGGGGTATTTTGATTTCTCTGTAAATCTTCATTAAGTTTGACTGATTTTGATTTTTCAAACCATAAAGAGGTATCTCCAGAATCTAAAAGGAGTTGAGTCAACTGATAGAGATCTGAGGGTCCCTAGAGTATGCCGCTAAGATTGACCTTAAGTGTGTAGGAAGTTTTTCTCTATTTCTACATGATCAGGAAAATTTTTCATTTCAGCATACAGGCCAGATTGAAGCAAACGTTAAAAAATAATCTGCTGGAGAGGAAGTAATGTGAACCCTGTAGTTTCTTGTCCTTGGAGTCTTAACATTGGAGAGCAAGAATAAAGTCCCAGGACACTATGGGGAACTGAGAAGCTAGCAAGTCTGGGGTGGGGTCCAGGGATAGAGAATAAATACAAAAGAGACAAGAACAAGGTTGTAGGAGAGATTTGGACAAACAGAAGAGCAGAAGAGAAAGGAGTGGACAATGTTGAAGACAATGCTTTCTTAGAGCTGGGAGTAAAAGGAACAGCATAGGAAGAAAACAAGTAGTCCTCAGGAGATTGAGTAGCACAGCTTTCAATAATATAAGTTGAGATTGTTGAAGGCCTTGACTGACATTTGACTTGAGAGTAGTTTTTGGGTTCTTCATATCAAAGGAAAAGGAAGCAGATCATTATTTAAAGCATTTCTAGACACCCAGGATTCAGTATCTCCCTAAAGGTGGACTAAATGAGGGAGGCTCTCAAGCTCCAGAGTGGCTTTGCAACTCCAAGTTATCCTTAGTAAAACTGCCATTTTTGAATGTATTGAGCAAAATCAGTGCCACAAGGGTCAAGCAGATAATGAGCTGAAATTACTCTATCCTCAATCTCAGTAGATTAAAAGTTATCCATGGGGTAACAGGATCAAGTAAAGAAAGGAGGCAAGTAATAGTAAATCAGTTTTATGCACAGTTTTCATTTGGTAGTCAGAGTCCCTCTTGCAACCTTTCTGGAGGAGCTGAAAGCTCCAGTCTGTTTAATGCCTGAGAAAGAAATCAGAAAAAGCAGAGAGCCAGCATAAAATGGCTGAAAATTTCCCTCTAGAGAGTCAAGTTGTAAATTCTCACTGAAAAAGAACCAAGAAGACTTCTGTCCAGTAAGATTCTCACTGAAACAAAAGAAGAGCCATGAGAAGTCTTGCTCAAATGGAGAAGGATAAAAAGAAGTCAGTTTTATAAAATTAAAGCATCCCAATTACGCTAATACAGAAAAATGTCCAGAACACTGCCTTAGGAGTTGCAACTCACCAGAGTCTCCTAGACATGAAGGACACAGAGTTCTGAGATGTCAGCAAGAACACCAGGGTAAAGACTGCAGGGTATAAGCAGTGGTCAGCTCTCCACCCATACTGTGACACCAGAAGCTGTCAAATTAAAAACAAACCCAGATTTAGAGAGAGGTTTTTATTCAGAAGAAATACTACAGTAAGGGAGAATGCTCCAATCTCAGAAATCTCTCATCTCACAGTCAAACAGGAAAAACTCTTTGGTTTTTAGGATAACGGAAGGGCAAGCAGAGATTCTTAGACTCTTAAGAGGAAGCTGGATAGACAAAGGGAAGTGACCAATGAGTCTACTAAAGGAAAAGGTCTTGCTTTAAACAGTTGATTCCCAGTAGAAGGTGAGAAGAGGAACACATTCCACTTTCCTGAAACTTTCTCATACTTGAGAATATGAAAATTCAATGACCTGGAGGAAGGAGAGAAGCCTGACTAAATTTGGTCAGGACACAGCAGAAGCTAAGAAATGACAATTGCAAACATTTGATGGTCTCTATAAACATTTCTCCTTTGTTTATGTGTGAGAGGTTCTCTAGAGCAAGGGTCAGAAAATATTTTTTGTTTTGTTTTGGTAAAAGAGAAGATAGTAAATAATTTAAAGTTTGTGGCCACAGGGTCTCAGTTGCAACTCTGCCATTATAGCTTGAAAGCAGCTACAGACCTGTCTAAGAAATGGAGTGGTATGTGCTGTAACGTTACTTCATTCACAAAACAGGAGCCTAGCCAGACATGGCCTTTGACCATATTTGGCCAACATATGCTATGGTGTCATGTCAGTTAGGAATTGAATTTCCTGAAATGTGAGAAAAAACACAAATAATAGCTACTTAAACACCCTCCCTGGTAACATCAACTTAAGGCCACATTTATCTGCAAGGGAGTTTGAGGGATATAGGTATTGAGCAAAGCATATCACTCCTAAATACATTTTTATTTGTGATTTAGAAACAAATACAAGCAATTTCTCATTTGAGTTTATTTATTTTTCCTTTTGTAATACATCTTTGATGCGAAGTATAACAATGGGAGCCTACTATACAGAAGTTGATTAAAACTTCATAATTATCTGTATTAATTTAACTGATTTATATAAAACTAATCTATAATTAAGCTTATTTTAAAATAGAAATACAAAACATTCCTAAAGGTCTTTTTTATTTTGCTCTATTCACTATAGCATTTGACATGAAGTCTGAGAGAAAGGGAGTTGATTTAATGGTTTTTAAAAAGCGCTAGTCTTCCTCTAAATTACGATGATCAAAGATAAGTAGGCCTTAACCATAAAGGGAGTTTCAAATCCTGAGGATTTCACCCGAAATGTTTGAACTGAGGCTGTAAGCATTTATAAACTGCTTTTCAAATATTTTTGGACTGAGAGAACATTTAAAGTTTCCATGGAATCATAATTCAGGGCATGAAAGGGCAACATATGTCTATTTTCCTCACCAAGAATAAGCTGTTTGGAATTTCATAGGTTCCTCTCCTAAAGCCATCTTTTTTGCTCATTTACACATTTCTGCATGGAGACAATTCGCTCTTTGGATATGAAAGTTTCCTATTCTTAACTAGTTTAGCCATTTGTATTCTAGTCAGTGTAAGAATGTGAGAAATCCCCCTTGAGCACTCCTCTAGTCTTTTCAAGGCCAATCTTATCTTTACAAANCATGGAGACAATTCGCTCTTTGGATATGAAAGTTTCCTATTCTTAACTAGTTTAGCCATTTGTATTCTAGTCAGTGTAAGAATGTGAGAAATCCCCCTTGAGCACTCCTCTAGTCTTTTCAAGGCCAATCTTATCTTTACAAACATTTCTTGATCTGCTTTATCATACTACACTGGAGAAGATGGATTTGATTTTTTTTTTTCTTTTTAGTTAAACATTGTGCTTGCGTTAAATTAGCACACTGAGATAATGCTATACTGTTTAATCTTCTGTTCTTTTTACATTCTTTTATTCCTTGAGTCCTTACTCATTTTAATTTGTATTGCTGCATTGCCTTTCTTTGACTTATATTTCTTTATTAAAAATATTTAAAGTTTAGAACTTCCATACCAGTGATTGGTATGGAAGATTCTTTTCAGACTAACTTAAAAAATGATTCAGTAATTACCAGGAACTACCCCCCACCCCCAGTGGCTTTAACAGTTATATATCTGTTTCATTTTGTGACTTTGAGGGTAGATTCATTTCTTTCAGAGCCTCCCTGGTGACATAGACCATAAACATTCATTTTTTTACTCCTAATATTTAAAACCATTCTTTGTCTAATTGTCATCAAAAACTCTATTTTAATAAAAAATATATATATGATTCATCAGGGGGCAATCAGAAGAATTAATTTTTACCCTTACTCTATATAGGCTGTAAACCCCCTCTTCTGGTCTTTAGTCTGAACTAAAATTAAATAACTAAACGTGGAACATTAAGCTGCAGTATTTAATATGTGTTCATGCTATCTTGATTTGTCTTGCCCCATTTTCTTCAGCTTCTGTAGAGTTTGTTCTAAATGCTGTAGAATGTCTCAGTGACATTTCTAGAGTTTCATATTCTCATTTGCATTATATTCCCCTTCAAGGACTGCAAAACAGAAAACTATACTTATCAGTCAGTTATTTTTTTTTTTACTGTCTTATTGTATTTTCACTTATTAACATGATTTGGTTTCTACATGATGTCATCAAACAATAGTATGTTAATGTGTTTAAACAGTTGGCTGATATCATCCACAAGTTCTCCATAAAATATCTGCTCACATCTCATCTGTATTTTCATTTTCTTATACCTAAGGAATAACATATCTGAGGGAAATAGAATGAAAAGTCAAGAACAAGTAGCAAACATGTAGTTGGATTTCAAAGATTACTAGTGTTCAAGTTTGAGTATTTTTATGAAACACCTGCTGCCGACTAAAAATTGTTAGCAAATTTGATCTCTGGTTTCCTCTGCCTTTTCTAAATCCTGTTTGAACATCTGGAAGTTCATGGTTTACGTACTGTTGAAGCCTGGCTTGGAGAATTTTGAGCATTACTTTGCTAGTGTGTGAGATGAGTACAATTGTGCGCTAGCTTGAACATTCTTTGTCATTACCTTTCTTTGGGATTGGAATGAAAACTGACCTTTTCCAGTCTTGTGGCCGCTGCTGAGTTTCCAAATTTCATGAAGGGGGAGTTCAATACAATCAAGCACTCATTTTACAAAAGTTTTTCTACTAGTCACAAGGATCAGATGTCATCATGAAGAGATTTAGTGCTTTTCTAGGTACAAGGAAATATAAGAAAGGGAATCATGAAATCAGTTCCTATAAATATCCAGCTGTCTAAAGACCTATCCCACCAGATTCCCTGGAGCACCAAGTGCCTCACTCCATCCTGAACTTCTCAGGGGACATTGGAGGTTAACAGCTGCAGAGGCAGATGGCAAATGCCCTTACAGCTTGATCTCTGGCAATGTTCTTGGCAAACGCCGATTTATGGTTGACACCTGTAAATGGGAGTATTACAATTATATGCTTCTTGAACAATATGCATTTCTTCATACACCTTGGAATGTATAGAATGCAGTCTTGATAACTGTTGTTTTGAATCTTCAAAGATACCTGATTCTTTGGAAATTTGAAATAAATTTACATGGATTTCAGGATTAGTGTGATATTCTAGTTAATGTACTTTTAAAGGTCATTTTCAAATAAAGAAGCTCACAATTTTTCTTTCTCTTCATCTTATACAGTTTCTGTTCACAATGATACATTTCAATAAATTGTTTGGCTAAAACTTGCTCATCATGATTACTGCCTACTGTTATTCAGTCTTCGCATGTACTTACTATGTAATACATGCTTTAGTTTTGCCTCTTCTCTTCTATATTCAGATATCTTATTGACTGAAAAAATACTTTCCAGCCTACCCCAATGACCCCTACCTCCATGGTTAGCAAACTGTTTCACTCTAGCTAGCTTTTTACATACCTTTATATTCCAAGGATAGATATCTCTCAGATCTTACTTGTTTGCTGCTGCTGCTAAGTCGCTTCAGTCGTGTCCGACTCTGTGCGACCCCATAGATGGCAGCCCACCAGGCTCCCCCGTCCCTGGGATTCTCCAGGAAAGAACACTGGAGTGGGCTGCCATTTCCTTCTCCAATGCATGACAGTGTAAAGTGAAAGTGAAGTCTCTCATTCATGCCCGACTCTTAGCGACCCCATGGACTGCAGCCTACCAGGCTCCTCTGCCCATGGGATTTTCCAGGCAAGAGTACTGGAGTGGGGTGCCATTGCCTTCTCCCCTTACTTGTTTAGTCTCCCATAATTCTCAATAAAATTCATCAAAACATTAATTTAGTAATTCAAGACTACATTGCCAAAGAGATGTAATCTAGTTGAGACAGAAGTTGTAAATTGAACAATTAGCGTAGCAATATATAGTCTATGGTAAATTACTTACTATAGAATATAAACAATATAAGGGTAAATACAAATTTTAAAAAAACAAAGAGAGAGAGAAAAGGATACTCCTTGTCCTAAAGCATTTATTTTAGAAAACTTACAATTGTAAATTCTGTCTTTCTGAACTGTATGTAAATCTTTTGAAAAGCAAACTAAACCTCTTGCCAGCTTTAAGACCCAGGAATATTTTTCTCAAGAACTTGGGAACCACCTCTTTGAAATGTCATTTTGGAGAAAGAGCCCATATATCCCATATCCCTTCTATGAGGAGTAGGAACCTATCTTCAGTAGGCCTTTCCTCTAATAACAATCTGAGGAGTTCATTTTTCTTTTTAATAAAGTCAATTAACTAATGAATATGATCACTCCAGTTATCAAGTGATTTTAGGATGAACNCCAAATTTCGTGAAGGGGGAGTTCAATACCATCAAGCACTCATTTTACAAAAGTTTTTCTACTAGTCACAAGGATCAGATGTCATCATGAAGGGATTTAGTGCTTTTCTAGGTACAAGGAAATATAAGAAAGGGAATCGTGAAATCAGTTCCTATAAATATCCAGCTGTCTAAAGACCTATCCCACCAGATTCCCTGGAGCACCAAGTGCCTCACTCCATCCTGAACTTCTCAGGGGACATTGGAGGTTAACATCTGCAGAGGCAGATGGCAAATGCCCTTACAGCTTGATCTCTGGCAATGTTCTTGGCAAACGCCGATTTATGGTTGACACCTGTAAACGGGAGTATTACAATTATATGCTTCTTGAACAATATGCATTTCTTCCTACACCTTGGAATGTATAGAATGCAGTCTTGGTAACTGTTGTTTTGAATCTTCAAAGATACCTGATTCTTTGGAAATTTGAAATAAATTTCCATGGATTTCAGGATTAGTGTGATATTCTAGTTAATGTACTTTTAAAGGCCATTTTCAAATAAAGAAGCTCATAATTTTTCTTTCTCTTCATCTTATGTAGTTTCTGTTCACAAAGATACATTTCAATAAATTGTTTGGCTAAAACTTGCTCATCATGGTTAATGCCTACTGTTATTCAGTCTTCGCATGTACTTACTATGTAATACATGCTTTAGTTTTGCCTCTTCTCTTCTATATTCAGATATCTTATTGACTGAAAAAATACTTTCCAGCCTACCCCAATGACCCCTACCTCCATGGTTAGCAAACTGTTTCACTCTAGCTAGCTTTTTACATACCTTTATTTTCCAAGGATAGATATCTCTCAGATCTTACTTGTTTGCTGCTGCTGCTAAGTCGCTTCAGTAGTGTCCAACTCTGTGTGACCCCATAGATGGCAGCCCACCAGGCCCCCCCGTCCCTGGGATTCTCCAGGAAAGAACACTGGAGTGGGCTGCTGTTTCCTTCTCCAATGCATGACAGTGAAAAGTGAAAGTGAAGTCTCTCAGTCATGCCCGACTCTTAGTGACCCCATGGACTGCAGCCCACCAGGCTCCTCTGCCCATGGGATTTTCCAGGCAAGAGTACTGGAGTGGGTTGCCATTGCCTTCTCCCCTTACTTGTTTAGTCTCCCATAATTCTCAATAAAATTCATCAAAACATTAATTTAGTAATTCAAGACTACATTGCCAAAGAGATGTAATCTAGTTGAGACAGAAGATGTAAATTAAACAATTAGCGTAGCAATATATAGTCTATGGTAAATTACTTACTATAGAATATAAACAATATAAGGGTAAATACAAATTTGAAAAAAAAAAGAAAGAGAGAGAGAAAAGGATACATACCCCTTGCCCTAAAGCATTTATTTTAGAAAACTTACAATTGTAAATTCTGTCTTTCTGAACTGTATGTAAATCTTTTGAAAAGCAAACTAAACCTCTTGCCAGCTTTAAGACCCAGGAATATTTTTCTCAAGAACTTGGGAACCACCTCTTTGAAATGTCATTTTGGAGAAAGAGCCCATATATCCCATATCCCTTCTATGAGGAGTAGGAACCTATCTTCAGTAGGCCTCTCCTCTAATAACAATCTGAGGAGTTCATTTTTCTTTTTAACAAAGTCAATTAACTAATGAATATGATCACTCCAGTTATCAAGTGATTTTAGGATGAACTATGTGTGACCAATGTTGCTGTCAAGTTCTTCTACTTGAAGACTAGTTATTGTTTATCTTGAAAATATGTATGTAATATGTTGTAGCTGCTAAAGTTATACAAGGTGAAACTTGTCTCTGTGATCTTTTTAGCAGATCACCTATGGTATAGTTTATATTTTGGCTTAATGCTTGCATGCTCAGTCACTTCAGTCATGCCCAACTCTTTTTGACCCCATGGACTCCCCATGGAGCCCTCCAGGCCCCTCTGTCCATGGGGATTCTCCAGGCAAGGATACTGGAGTGGGTTGCCATTTCCTACTCCAGCGAATCTTCCCAACCTACGGATTGAACCTATGTCTCTATGTCTCTTGCACTGGCAGGTGGGTTCTTTACCACTAGCACCACCTGGGCTTACTTGATAATAAAACTGTTTTCTTTTTTTAAACTACCTTTAAGGAGAGGTTTTCTAGGGTAACAGATTTTGTTTTTAATTTCATTTTCCAAACCATCAGGAGTTATTTAATATAATACAAGTCAGAAATACAAAGTTAACTTGAAAAAGGAGATTTCTCTCATATATATACAACCTTACCTTATTTTACTGTGCTTTGCTTTAATATGCTTTGCAGATACTTTATTTTTTTTTTTTCTTCTCTCTCTCTCTCTCTTTTTTTTTTTTTAAATCAATTGATGATTTATGGCAACCCTGTACCAAGCAGTTCTTTTGGCACTGTTTTCCCCCACAGCAATTGTTTACACATGTGTCTGTGTCCCATTTTGGTAATTCTCACAATACTTCATACTTTTTCATTATTACATTTATTATGGTGATCTGTGGTAGGCTGCAGTTCAGGGAGTCGCAAAGAGTCAGACACGACTGAGCGACTTCACTTTCACTTTTCAGTTTCATGCATTGGAGAAGGAAATGGCAACCCACTCCAGTGTTCTTGCCTGGAGAATACAAGGGACGGCAGAGCCTGGTGGGCTGCCATCTATGCGTTTACACAGAGTCGGACACAACTGAAGCCACTTAGCAGTGGCAGCAGCAGTGGCCAATGATCTTTGATATTACTACTGCAAAAAGATGATTAACACTCAATGAAGGCTCAAATGACAGCATTCTTACCAATAAAGTATTTTTAATTAAGTTATGTGCATTGTTTTTTAGATATAATGCCATTTGCACACTCAGTAGGTTACAGTGTAGTATAAACATGACTTGCACATACACTGAAAAACCTAAAATTAATGGGACTTGCTTTATTGTGATACTTGCTTTATAGTGGTGGTTTGGAGCCAAACCCACAATATCTCCAAGGTATGTGTGTATAAGTTTATAAATGCAGAAAGATACTGATACATGCATGTATAATGATACCAATACATACAGATGTTTATATAAGAAAAAGAGATTTTCCTTTTGTTTCTTGTACTTGTAAGGGCATCATGTTTGTACTCACTACTTAGATATCATGAAAATTAAAGAAATAATGTATGCAAAGTGTTAAACACAATGAATGCTATTTTTCCTGTAAGTGTATAGCATTCTTATGAATTGCAGCAGGGCAGGGCCATCAACACTGCAAGATTTCTTAGAGTCAAGAGGAACAGAATTTCCCCCTTACTTCCCACAATGTCCAAGTCAAGGAAGCAACCCTTATTGAAAATAAGGGTTTCTTGAGACTACACAATGAAGCTGAGAAAACTAACTACTCAAGGATGAACATCACGTGAGATGTACAGAAATTCCTTTATGAATACAGTTCTCTTATGCAATGGGGAAGGGAAAGAATAAAGAAAAACAGACAATGGGAAAATAAAAGAAACATACTAAACAGGAGTCTGGAAGACTGAAAATAGACTATTTTGCTTGTATAGGAGAAAGATACTCTCTGAAGTTTTTTGTTTTTTTTTTAATGGTGTCATTTCCACCAACATAGATACAATTAGAGATTATTATACTAAGTAAATTAAATCAGAAAGAGAAAGACAAATACCATGTACCACCTATACGTGAAATCTTAAATATGGCAACACTGTACCTATCTACAAAACAGAACTCCTTATTGACAAATTCAGACTTAAAGTGAAGAAAATAGGTAAAACCACTAGACCTTTCAGNGTAAATTAAATCAGAAAGAGAAAGACAAATACCATGTACCACCTATACGTGAAATCTTAAATATGGCAACACTGTACCTATCTACAAAACAGAACTCCTTATTGACAAATTCAGACTTAAAGTGAAGAAAATAGGTAAAACCACTAGACCTTTCAGGTATGACCTAAATAAAATAACTTATGATTATATAGTGGAAGTGAGAAGTAGATTTAAGGGACCAGATCTGATAGAGTGCTTGATGAACTATGGACGAAGGTGTGTCACATTGTACAGGAGACAGGGGTCAAGACCATTCCCAAGGAAAAGAAATGAAAAAAGCAAAATGGTTGTCTGAGAAGGCCTTACAAATAGCTGACAAAAAAAGAGAAGCTAAAGGCAAACAAGAAAANGAGTTCCTAGAGGTTTTAATGCTCTGAGATCTGTCAACTTCCCTCTTGCTTTTGTGGCATCTCCAAGGTTTAAGCTCTGGGAAAGGAGCCAGATTCCTGTACTCCTTTCTTTTCCATCTTGTCAGGAGACAGAATTTAGAGACATTTTATTTCCAGAGATATTTCTTTGCTTATTTTAAATAACATGTACCACACTTCCACGGAGGCAGCTTGAAAGTTAAATCTGAAAAATAGGACAATTAGGAAGAAAAATAAAACTTTTTGAACACGAACAGAGAGAGAAAAAATTCACCCAGCCTAAAGAGGAGCTGATAAATATGCTTTGGCACAGAATTTGACTCTATTTTCTATGAAAGTGAAAGTCCCTTTAAACTCTTTGTGACTCCATAAAGTCCATGGAATTCTCCAGGCCAGAATACTGGAGTGAGTAGCCGTTCCCTTCTCCAGGGGAATCTTCCCAACCCAGGGATCAAAACTACATCTCTTGCATTGCAGGCAGATTCTTTACTAGATGAGCCATGAGGGAACCTAACACTATTTTCTATAAGCTGATCAAATTGGCAAAACTGCCTATACTTCATAGACCTACATAANAAGTCCCTTTAAATTCTTTGTGACCCCATAAAGTCCATGGAATTCTCCAGGCCAGAATACTGGAGTGGGTAGCCGTTCCCTTCTCCAGGGGAAACTTCCCAACCCAGGGATCAAAACTACATCTCTTGCATTGCAGGCAGATTCTTTACTAGCTGAGCCATGAGGGAACCTAACACTATTTTCTATAAGCTGATCAAATTGGCAAAACTGCCTATACTTCATAGACCTACATAAATCCATTTTATGAAGTGCAAAAAGGCAAAAATGTTTATCTGAGGAAGCCCTACAAAAAGCTGAGAAAAAAAGAAGTAAAAGCAAAGGAGAAAAGGAAAGATATACCCACCTGAATGCAGACTTTCCAATAATAGCAAGGAGAGATAAGAAAGGTTTTCTAAGTGAATATGAAAAGACATAGAGGAAAACATCAGAGTAGTAAAGACTAGAAATCTCTTAAAGAAAATTGGAGATACCAAGGGAATATTTCATGTAAAAATGGGCACAATAAAGGGCAGAAGCCTGGAGAATCCCAGGGATTGGGGAGCCTGGTGGGCTGCCATTATGGGGTCGCCCAGAGTCAGACACGATTGAAGCAACTTAGCAGCAGCAGCAACAGAAACTGAAGTTTCTCAGTTGTGTCCGACTCTTTGCGATCCCATGGACTGTAGTCTGCCGTGCTTCTCTATCTGTGGGATTTTCCAGCCAAGAATACTGGAGTGGGTTGCCATTTCCTTCCCCAGGGGATCTTCCCACCCAGGGATCGAACTCAGGTCTCCCACACCACAGGCAGACTCTTTACCATCTGAGCCAGCAGGGCAGAAAATATTAAGAAAAGGTGGCAAGAATACACAGAAGAATTATACAAAAAAAGATCTTCATGACCCAGATAACCATGATGGTGTGAGTACTCACTGAGAGCCAGACATCTTAGAGTGCAAAGTCCAGTTGGCCTTAGAAAGAATTACTGAGAACAAAGCTAGTGGAGATGATGGAATTCCAGCTGAGCTATTTCAAACCATATGCTGTTAATGTGCTGCAATGCCAACAAATTTGGAAAACTCAGCAGTGGCCCCAGGACTGGAAAAGGTCAGTTTTTATTCCAGTACCAGAGAAGGGCAATGCCCCAAAATGTTCAAACTACTGTACAATTGCAATCATTTCACATGCTAGCAAAGTATGCTCAAAATTCTCGAAGTTAGGGTTAGGCTTCAATAGTATGTAAACTGAGAAATTTCAGATAGTCAAGCTAGATTTAGAAAAGGCAGAGGAACCAGAGATCAAATTGCTAACAGCCTTTGGATCATAGAAAAAGCAAGAGAATTCCAGAAAAACATATATTCTGTTTCATTGACTATGCCAAAATCTTTGACTGTGTGAAAGTGAAAGTCACTCAGTGCTGTCCAAGTATTTGAGACCCAATAGATAGTCCATGGAATTCTCCAAGTCATAATACTGGAGTGGGTAGCCTTTCCCCTTTCCAAGCTATCTTCCCAACCCAGGTATTGAACCCAGGTTGCCTGCATTGCAGGTGGATTCTTTACCAGCTGACTGTGTGGATCACAAAAAACTGGAAAATTCTTAAAGAGAATTTTCCTCACCTACTTTCTGAGAAACCTGTGTGCAGATCAAGAAGCAGCAGTTAGAACCGGACAACAAACAGTAGACTGGTTCAAAATTGGGAAAGGAGTACATCAATGCTGTATATTATCAACCTGTTTATTTAACTTCTCTGCAGCGTACATCATTAAAAATACTGGGCTGTGCAAGCTGGTATCAAGATTGCTGAGAAAAATATCAATAACCTCAGATATGCAGATGACATGCTCCTAATGGTAGTAAGTGAACAGGAAATAAAGAACCTCTTGAAGCAGGTGAAAGAGGAAAGTGAAAAAAGTGGTTTAAAACTAAGATCATGGCATTCGGTCCCATCACTTCATGGCAAATAGATGGGGATACAATGGAAACAATGACAGACATTTTCTTGGGCTCCAAAATCACTGCAGATGGTGACTGCAGCCATGAAATTAAAAGACAATTGCTCATTGGAAGAAAACCTATGACAAGCCTAGACAGCATATCAAAAAGCAGAGAGAATATATTACCAACAAAAATCCATCTAGTTAAAGCTATGTTTTTTCCAGTAGTCATGTATGGATGTGAGAGTTGGACGCTAAAGAAATTTGAGTGCTAAAGAATTGATGCTTTTAAACTGTGAAATTGGAGAAGACACTCAAGAGTCCCTTGGACTGCAAAGAGATCAAACCAGTCAATCCTAGAGGAAATCAGTCCTGAGTATTCATTGGAAGGACCGATGCTGAAGCTGAAGTGCCAATACTTTGGTCACCTGATGGAAAGAACTGACTCGTTAGAAAAGACCCTGACTGATGCTGGGAAAGATTGAAGACAGTAGGAGAAGGGGACCATGGTGTATGAGACGTTTGGATGGTGTCACTCACTCAATGGACATAAGTTTGAGCAAGCTCAGGAGATGCTGAAGGACAGGAAAGCCTGACATGTTACAATCCAAGGGGTTGCAGAGTTGGACATGACTGAGTGAACAAACAACAGCATAAATCCATTTGCAGAGACATGTTTTCCAAGAGATTTTCTAAATTTCCCTAGCATTTAATCCTGGATGGTAACCACTGAAATAACCAATTTCTTTTTTTTTTCTTCCTGAAGATTCTAAATGCTTTGAGTAACATGATTCTAGGTTCCTTTTGGTGAATTACTCATTTGAGACATGACTATTAATTTATTCCAGAATGGAAAACATTTGTTTTGAGATTTTCTAGATATTTTATGAATCCCTTGCTTTTTCCGTACCATTTTATAATGAACTCAACAAGTTATTGTAGTAGGAGGAAAATGACATGAGTGGTTCTCCAATAACCTACCACACATTAAGGAACTGAATTTATGAAAATGCTAAATCCATATGTTCCATAAATTAATTGTTTTAAAGATTGCAAGTTTTCTTACAAAAATGTTCTCCTAACCAGATAATAGAAAGAGGTATAGCTTCAACAATATGGTAAAGACATAGCCACCATTATGGTTAAAGGTACAAAACATCTGTTTAAGGAGGGTTTGTATTTTTTTTTTTCTAAATCTCTTTGGAAAATAGGGTCTAAATCAAAGACAATGGAATTTCCTCACTAGGGTTTGATGTGTGTGATCTAATCACAAAGGAAATAAATCAGCTCCTTATTCCAATCTGAGGCTTACCATCAAATTGTGTGTGGAAAATATACTAACCACAGAAAGTTCTGTAAATACTTCTGTCTAATGCATGAAAATGATTTACATTGTGAATTTGGTCAGTGTGCCACATATGAGGGCACTAATGGGGTTGGAGACCAATAGGTAAATGACTGAAGACACTAGACTTCCAATGCAAATTAACTACAAATTTTGTATTCCTTGAGAAAATATCCGGTTAAAAGAATGCACCACGTTCAAAGGAGTAAAACTCAAGAAATCATTATTATTATCTTTATACAGTAAAATGATCACAGTTAATAGCTATGTATATGTAGCAAGACTGCTGTTTCTACTAGCAGAGAGAGCAGGATATATTTTTATATTAAGATTTCAGTGAATACAGAGAGAATACCTCTATCTCCACCCATTCTCATTCTTGCCACCTAAAAGTTCGCTGTAAACAACTATTTCCTCTGCTATGAACCCATCTACAATGGTAATGTTACCCCTGGAAATGTGATTATCAATTGTTTCCAAACCCAAGTCCTTCTTTCTTTTGTCATTATACTTTACCATAAGTTGTTAGTTGTGTCTTAACCATAACAGACTACAAATGACTTCAAGAAAGAAACCTTGTTTACTTTCTTCACTAACTCCCTGAGAACACCGTATCTGGATCAGATTACATGCTTATGAAGCATTTGGAAAAAAAATAATAGAGAATAATGACTATGTGATACCCCACAAAGTTAGTTGAACAAAAGTCTGATAAATGAAATTCAAAGACAATTTGTATTATATTTTTCCCTAAGAAAATGTTTTCAAATATTGATACAAACAGATGAAGAAAGAATATGTTCTTAATGTTTATTTCCACAGCCTTTGATAGTCTAGAAAAATAGTTTACCATATAAATATTATGTGAGCTACATATGTTATTTTAAATTTTACAATATCCACATTTACTAGGCAAGAAGGTAGGAAATTAATTTTAATAATATATTTATTAACCCCATATATACAAAATAATAACACATAATGCAAAATCAATATAAAAATCATTAATGATACATTATAATATATTCTTTTATCATACTAAGTCTTTCACATCTGGTGTGTGTTTTACACTCTAACACATCTCAAAAACTACCTCTGACTATCATCTGCCATGTTGAATAAAGATGGTATCAAGCAGCATTTTTTAATCTTAAATGTTCATAATGCACTCCTGAGGATATTATAAAAATTCAAATTCTTATGCACTAGATGGGCTGGTGTGGAGGTTATACATTTCTAATGACTTCTTAGGTAATGCTGATGCTGTTGGTCCATGGACCACACTTTGAGTAGCACAACATAAATTTCTCAATAGCAAGACAGAGAAATAGAAGCAATAAGTTGTCAGAATTAAGGAAAGGCTCAGTCAAAGCCTCTCTCTATATTTGTATACTCATTAGTCTATTTGACATTTCTTCTCAGATGAATAATAAATATCTCAAATTTAATGTGGATGTCTTATTAAGCTATTGCTCACAAAGGGTAACTGAAGCTTAGTCACACTGGGGACCCTTTGAGGAGCCGGAGGAACTGTGTAGCATTTATATCAGTAGTTTTGACCATAAGGAAATGTTTTGCACTTCTTAAAGAACTGCAGTGGTTTAGTATGAAATGTTTACTGAGAGTGGTGAAAAAATTTAAATCAAATTAAAAAAAATTAGAAGGCAAGAAATTGTTGTCTTAAGGAAATATATTTAATTCTCTTACTGATTGTTGTATATGCTTTTTTGTTGCTTAGAGCTTTTCATTTGTCCAAAACATTCATATTTTTTTATATTTTGCTGACATGTAGATGAGTTTGAAAACCCATTTGTTCACAGACCTTTCATAGAGTACATCTTTTACCCTGTCACCATTTCCTTGTTTCATTACTGTGTTTCTCCTAAACTCCATCTATTGTATATGTAGAAAGCATATAAATACCATTTATGTAAGTGAATCAGTAGGTGACATTTTCATCAGTCATAGTTTCTGATTACATTTGCTCTCTCTTACTAAAACAATTTACTCAAATACTAGAGGAAAAGGAAACTACACAAAGGGCTTTAAACAGTTCAGTTCAGTTCAGTCACTCAGTTGTGTCTGACTCTTTGTGATCCCATGAACGACAGCACGCCAGGCATCCCTGTCCATAACCAATTCCTGGAGTCTACCCAAACTCATGTCCATTGAGTTGATGATGCCATCCAACCATTTCATCCTCTGTTGTCCCCTTCTCCACCTGCCCTCAGTCTTTCCCAACATCAGGATCTTTTCAAATGAGTCAGCTCTTCACATCAGGTGGCCAAAGGATTAGAGTTTCAGCTTCAACATCAGTCCTTCCAATGATCACCCAGGACTGATCTCCCTTATGATGGACTGGTTGGATTGCCTTGCAGTCCAAGGGACTCTCAAGAGTCTGCTCCAACACCACAGTCCAAAAGCATCAATTCTTTGGCACTCATTTTCTTTATAGTCCAAGCCTCTCATCCATACATGACTACTGGGAAAACCATAGCCTTGACTAGATGGAGCTTTGTTGACAAAGTAATGTTTCTGCTTTTTAATATGCTGTCTAGGTTGGTCATAACTTTCCTTCCAAGGAGTAAGTGTCTTTTAATTTCATGGCTGCAATCACCATCTGCAGTGATTTTGGAGCCAGGAAAAATAAAGTCTGACACTTTCCACTGTTTCCCCGTCTATTTCCCATGAAGTGATGGGACCAGATACCATGATCTTAGTTTTCTAAATATTGAGCTTTAAGCCAACTTTTTTACTCTCTTCTTTCACTTTCATCAAGAGACTCTTTAGTTCTTCTTCACTTTCTGCCATAAGGGTGGTGTCATCTGCATATCTGAGGTGATTGGTATTTCTCCCTGCAATCTTGATTCCAGCCTGTGCTTCTTCCAGCTTCATATTTAGCATGATATACTCTGCATATAAATAAAGCAGGGTGACAATATACAGCCTTGATGTACTCTTTTTCCTATTTGGAACCATTCTGTTGTTCTATGTCCAGTTCTAACTGTTGCTTCCTGACCTTCATATAGGTTTCTCAAGAGGCAGGTCAGGTGGTCTGGTATTCCCATCTCTTTCAGAATTTTCCACAGTTTATTGTGATCCACACAGTCAAAGGCTTTGGCATAGTCAATAAAGCAGAAATACATGTTTTTCTGAAACTCTCTTGATTTTTATCTCTGGTTCCTCTGCCTTTTCTAAAACCAGCTTGAACATCTGGAAGTTCATGGTTCACGTATTGTTGAAGTCTGGCTTGGAGAATTTTGAGCATTACTTTACTAATATGTGAGATAAATACAATTGTGTGGTAGTTAGAGCATTCTTTGGCATTGCCTTTCTCTGAGATTGGAATGAAAACTGACCTTTTCCAGTCCTATGGCCACTGCTGAGTTTTCCAAATTTGCTAGCATACTGACTATAATACTTTCACAGCATCATCTTTCAGGATTTGAAATAGCTCAACTGGAATTCCATCACCTCCACTATCTTTGTTCACAATGATGCTTCCTAAGGCCCACTTGACTTCACATTTAAAACAGCAGATAGTATTTAAAAGCAGATAATCCTCCAGAAATTAATAGAATAGGCAAATGATAAATGACTCACGGATTATAACTGATCACAGCTCATATTCTCTAAAGAAAAGGGTAAGCAATTGCATTAATTTTGGAAAAGGATATTTATATTAGTTGTTCTAGGTTTTAAATGTATCTTGGTGTACTTCTTGAATTATTCTATATATACAGATAAAGAAAAGAACACAAA
Organism: Raphicerus campestris; assembly: GCA_006410735.1. NCBI lineage: Eukaryota > Metazoa > Chordata > Mammalia > Artiodactyla > Bovidae > Raphicerus > Raphicerus campestris. The sequence goes on from SJYW01026958.1 coordinate 23,310, forward strand.
ACATGTTATAAATATGACTCTGCAGTTCAGGCAACTTATAAACTTGTTTTATATAAATAAAATAAATAATAACATGAATCATACATATTCATATGGATTTAATCACAGCATATGGAGTTAAAAGTCTTCTTATCAATGAGATTGTCTTATTACCAACAAGATAAAACAGTCATTTCAGCTGTATTCACAACAGTCAAGATATGAAAGCAACCTAGGTGTCCAGTGATAAAGAAGATATGCTGTTTATACACAGTGGAATATTACTCAGACATAAAAGAAAACAAAATTTTGTCATTTTGTCTAGGTCCACTCATCCTTTATTCTAAGGGAAACTAGTCAGACAGAGAAAGATAAATACTGTATGATCTCACTTATATGTGGAGCCTAAAAAATAAAAGAAATGAACAAACAAACAAAAACATGCAAAGAACTATGAGTGGCTGGCAGAGTGGAGAGGGTAGGTAGATTGGAAAAGAAGTGATGGGGATTAAGTACAGCTTCCAGCTATAAAATAAGTTATAGGAACGTATTGTACAGCAAGGGAATATAGTCAATAATATTGTAATAACTATACATGATTAGATGCCAGTTGACATCATAGTGATCATTTTGTAATATATAAAAATATCAAATCATAATTTGGTATACTTAAAATTAATACTATATTGTGTATCAATTATAATTCAATCAAAATAAATAAAAATGAAATTGAGAAGAAATGTGGATCTACTTCTGTACCTTACCAACAGACTTAGAAAAACTGTGGAAATATTTCAGTTTGGATTGCTGCCTATATTTATTTCTACCTGAAACAACTCTTAACAATAATTTTTTAAAGTTCTTTATTTAGTCCTTGATAAGAAAACTTTTCTATTTATTTTTAGATTGATATTCAAAGAAATATATTAAAGGAATAGACCATAAAACAACAGGTTAGGGAGCTCATATTACTTAATTTTTGTCTTAACACATGTCTGACCTATAGGAATAATTTTAAATATCTTCAGTAAAGCTAGATAAGAGTCACTCCAGTGATTCAACTGTAGTCATTCTAGCTATTCATCTTATAGCCATTCTAGTTGTTTATTTGTGGTCCATTCAGAAGGGAAAATGAAAATATGCCATGACACCCTCAAGTAGCTTGAAAGATGGCTATAGGTATGAATAAGTAAGTAAGTAAGTAAAGTCGCTCAGTCGTGTCTGACTTTTTGTGACCCCATGGACTGTAGCCTAACAGGCTCCTCCCTCCATGGGATTCTCCAGGCAAGAGTACTGGAGTGGGTTGCCATTGCCTTCTTCAGGGGATCTTCCCAACCCAGGGATAGAACCTGGGTCTCCTGCATTCCAGGCAGACACTTTAACCTCTGAGCCACCAGGGAAGCCCATAGGTATAGGTATGAACAGGAAGCTGAAAATATCAAAAATGAACTCCAGAAAAATNTCAGGGGATCTTCCCGACCCAGGGATAGAACCTGGGTCCCCTGCATTCCAGGCAGACACTTTAACCTCTGAGCCACCAGGGAAGCCCATAGGTATAGGTATGAATAGGAAGCTAAAAATATCAAAAATGAACTCCAGAAAAATAGAGCTATGCTGTTCACCAATTTTCAGAGGCCCCAAAATGACTATCTGAAACCGTATATAAAATTATAATTATTTAGTTAATTATTTAGTTTATTTAGGTAACTAAATAAACCCTGCTGCCTTGTGTTATGGGAAACATACAGAGAATATTAGAATGAAAAAAACTCCAAGGATCATCTTTTCTAGCTAAGTCATTGTAACAGGTGAAAAAAGAGGACTTGAAAAAGTGATTGATACCACTATTGATCCAGTCACTACATTTAGCAAAAATTTGATCAAAATCTTTAACTGTTAATCTCTCCCATTTATGTCTATCTCTATCCAGTGTCCTTTTGACTATATGGTAATCATTTAGATCTTCACATTAGCTTTAACAATAACATGATTTTAGTATTTTATTCCTAAAAAATAAGAAAATAATTGAATCACTTTATATGAGCATTCAAGAAAAAATTGAGTTTGGTTCCATCATTTTTCAAGCTGATGAAATTCTTGCCAAGTTGTGAAAAAAATATAAATTCCAGAGTGTTGTGCTCCCTCAAAAGTACTACACTGCACCTAAAAAAGTAGTATTTACTACATTGTAAACCCTCTGATTCCAAATGTTTTCATAACACACACATATACACACACACTGACACATATATTTGGTTTTTTACTTATACAACTATCATGCGATGAACTATTAGAGCAAGAGAAGAAAAATATGTAGGAATTATTAAATTACTATTTCCCAATGTCAAGTCCACCCATCTATATGCTGCTCTGATGCTAGTTCAGGGAATGAAAACCAAATGTCTCTTTTACCAGCTGGCTCCATTTTAAATTCTTTCAATAGGGTGTGCTAGAGAGAGACCTGATGACTGGCGAAGGGTTAAAGATGTGGGGTTTGCTTATTTTTTTTAATTAATTTATTTTTTATTGAAAGATAATTGCTATATGTTTTTGCTTATTTTTGTTAGTTTCCTCTTGTTTACACCACCTCTTCCATGGTTCTTGCTCCTGGAGGAGACAGTTGGTTCCAGTTGCTGCAGGTAGCATGCAGTTTCTCTGTCATTCCTAGTAGCAGTACATCACATGCCTTTAGAGACAGAAGCACCCTAAGGCCTACAACTCTTACCTCTAAGGTCTGAGTCTCAGCTCTGTTTGAGTCATTCTCCTAGCTCCTCATTCATCAGCAGGAAAACACCTCCCTCTCAAAGGGCTAGGCCAATCCCAGCTGCTTCTTTTTGCTCCCATCACCTTAAGGAGGAGTAGTTGCTTTCTGTACTTACAATTTTGGTAAAAATTCAGAGTTTATTTCTTTTTTTTTTTTTTCCCATTTCTAGTTTTCCATACCTGACTAGATAAATGTTTATATTAGCGTTTTTCTCTGCTGCATTAACTGCTGTGCTTTCTGTTTTGCTGACTGAGCCTTGACAGATACAGAAATAAAAACTTGACAGTGATCGAGGACCTAGCATGCATCAGGCCTCACTGATAGATAACTTACTTTTCAAATTTTCTCTGGTATACATAGTAATTTCACTATTCTTCCCCCTCCTAACAACTTTATTGAGATATAATTGATATACAAAGTGCAGCGGCTGCTCCTTACCTTGAAGATGGAGTAGCTCCTCTCGGTCATCCTGCGCCCTTGCAGCCACCGCTCCTTTGACATGGGGTTGCTCCTCACAGCCGCCGCCCCTGGTCTTGGGCAGGGGGTAGCTCCTCCCAGCCCACCGCCCTGGACCTCAGATGTGGGGTAGCTCCTCTCAGCTGCTCCTGTGCCATCACAGCCTGGCAGTATCCTATCCTATGTCCAAGGTAAGAGATAATCCATTTCCAAGGTAAAAGAAAGCTAAGTAAGACAGTAAGTGTTGCAAGAGGGCATCAGAGAGCAGATACACTGAAACCATAATCAGAGAAAACTAGTCAATCTAATCACAAGGACCACAGCCTTGTCTAACTCAATGAAGCTAAGGCATGCCCTATGGGGCCACCCAAGACGGACAGGTCGTGGTGGAGAGGTCTGACAGAATGTGGTCAACTGGAGAAGGAAATGGCAAACCACTTCAGTATTCTTGCCTTGAGAACCCTATGAACAGTATGAAAAGGCAAAATGATAGGATAATGAAAGAGGAATTCCCCAGGTTGGTAGGTGCCCAATATGCTACAGAATATCAGTGGAGAAATAACTCCAGAAAGAATGAAGGGATAGAACCAAAGCAAAAACAATACCCAGTTGAGCATGTGACTGGTGATAGAAGCAAGATCCAATGCTGTAAAGAGCAATATTGAATAGGAACCTGGAATATTAGGTCCATGAATCAAGGCGAATTGGAAGTGGTCCAACAGGAGATGGCAAGAGTGAACGTCAACATTCTAGGAACCAGTGAACTAAACCAGACTGGAATGGGTGAAACTCAGATGACCATTATGTCTACTACTGTGGGCAGGAAACTCTTAAAAGAAATGGAGTAGCCATCATGGTAAGAAGAGTCTAAAATGTACTACTTGGATGCAATCTCAAAAATGACAGAATGATCTCTGTTCATTTCCAAGGCAACCCATTCAATATCACAGTAATCCAAGTCTATGCCCCAACCAGTAATGGTGAAGAAGCCGAAGTTGAACGGTTCTATGAAGACCTACAAGACCTTCTAGAACTAACACCCAAAGAAGATGTCCTTTTCATTATAGGGGACTAGAATGCAAAAGAAGGAAGTCCTGTTACCTGGAGTAACAGGCAAATTTGGCCTTGGAATACTGAATGAAGCAGGGCAAAGGCTACTAGAGTTTTGCCAAGAAAATGCACTGGTCATAGCAAACACCCTCTTCCAACAACACAAGAGAAGACTCTACACATGGACATCACCAGATGGTNAGTTTTGCCAAGAAAATGCACTGGTCATAGCAAACACCCTCTTCCAACAACACAAGAGAAGACTCTGCACATGGACATCACCAGATAATCAACACCAAAATCAGATTGATTATATTCTTTGCAACCAAAGATGGAGAAGCTCTATACAGTCAACAAAAACAAGACCAGGAGCTGACTGTGGCTCAGATCATGAACTCCTTATTTCCAAATTCAGACTTAAATTGAACTTACTTAAATTAAGAAAGTAGAGAAAACCGCTAGGCCATTCAGGTATGACCTAAATCAAATTCCTTATGATTATACAGTGGCAGTGAGAAATAGATTTCAGGGACTAGATCTGATACATAGAGTGCCTGATGAACTATGGAATTAGGTTTGAGACCTTGTACATGTGACAGGAATCAAGAACATCCCCATGGAAAAGAAATGCAAAATAGCAAAATGGCTGTCTGGGGAGGCCTTACAAATAGCTGTGAAAAGAAGAGAAGTGAAAAACAAATTAGAAAAGGAAAGATATAAGCGTCTGAATGCAGAGTTCCAAAGAATAGCAAGAAGAGATAAGAAAGTCTTTCTCAGTGACCAATGCANCTCTTTTGCAACACCATGGACTATAGCCTGTCAGGCTCCTGTGTCCATGGAATTCTCCAGGCAAATATACTGGAGTGCATTGCCATTCCCTTCTGCAAGGAATCTTCTTTACTCAGGGAACAAACCTGCGTCTTGCATTAGCAGACAGATTATTTATCACGAGCCACCAGTGAAGCTCATTCAAACTTATAAAAAGGAGTAAATCCTGCCATTTTTGACAATATGGGTGAATATGGAGGACATTATGTTAAGTGAAATAAGACAGTCACATAAAGACAAGTATTATATGATCCTACTTAAGCAGAGAATAGAATGGTGGTTGCTAGAGGATGAAGGAACAGAGAAATGGGAGGTTGTTCAAAAAGTTTAAGGAGACAGTTACATAAAATAATAACTACTATTCTCTTTCAATGGAGAAGAAATTTCAGGATTACAAACCTTGAGTAAATTTCTCTAGTCATAAATAGTAGTTGGAACCCCCTGAAGTGAGAAGATAACAGGAATATCATGACTTTCACTATCTTTGAAAGATTACTTGAGAAATTATAATAATGATAACTAACCCTGAATGATATTTACTTGGAGTTAGATACCTTCTAGATGCTTAACAGTTAATTAATATTAGTCAATGACACATATTAACTCATTTAATCCTCAGAACAACACTATGAGATAGTACTATCCTTATGACTAGGTTGCAGAGGAGAAAACTAAAAATTCAAACCAGGCAGACTGGCTTTTCTGTGTGTGTTTGGAATCCTCGGTGTGTTCTGCTTTAGAAGGAAAGACAGTAGCATGAATATAAATAAGGATAAGCTTGTCAATGTTGCAAACAGGAAGTTTACATTCCTGCAGCCATTTTCTTTTCCATAATTAGCTTCCTGTTATTTCTCTCCATCAGTTTCTTTTCTCCCATCCCACTCCTAGTCTAATATTATTACATATATTCTTCTCATACTAATTATATTTGAGTAATTCCACATATTAAGAAGTTATTTAAGACATTTAACACTAACTCAGCTTTCCAAATTTTTCTGCACTGCTTTACAACAAGTACTATGTAAGACTTTCTTCAAATGTTGTCTGTGCAAGCCTGGCCCTGTATTTGGTACTTCAGTGTCTCTGTCTTAAATGCCTTTCTTCTGTCAGGACCATTATTTGTTTACATAATAACCAATCATAANAGACTTTCTTCAAATGTTGTCTGTGCAAGCCTGGCCCTGTATTTGGTACTTCAGTGTCTCTGTCTTAAATGCCTTTCTTCTGTCAGGACCATTATTTGTTTACATAATAACCAATCATAGGAATCCTGATTAAGAAGGTTTTCCTGACTGAAAAGCCCACACAGATTCATTTCAGTTCTTGAATTTTTAAATCATTTATTGCCTTTACTGTGAGCTTCCACAGTGGCTCAGACAACAACTTTGCCTGCAATGAATTTGCCTGTAATGCAGAAGACCCAGGTTCGAACCCTGTGTCAGGAAGATCCCCTGGAGAAGGGAATGGCAACCCACTCCAGTACACTTGCCTGGAGAATTCCATGGGCACAGGAGCCTGACAGGCTACAGTCCATGGTGTTGCAAAGAGTTCAACATGACTGAGAGACTAACACTATCACTTTTTCATTGCCTTTATTGTAGAAACTTATTGTAGGCCACCTTATTTTTTTACACTTTCTTTTTATACAAGTTTCATGTCATTTTAAACTAGATTGTAAACTCCATAAGGCCAGAGATCATGTCATGCATTTATTTATGTACAGGTAGTTTTAATAATTAGCATATGGTCTTATAGACAAGCATTGCCAAATACATGCTTATCGTTGAAAAAATGGTAAGAATCATACAAGAATCCCAACTCTTCCACTCTTTTGGAGTAGGAGTTCAAACTTAGAGAAAAAAGCAATGCTAGAAATAAAAACTATGTATAAATAATTTTTCACCACAGGTATTCTTAAGAATACTATGAAATCTATTACCCTCCTCCTAAAAGGAAAAATATAGTACATTTTTTAGAAGTTTAAAATCCAAGAGATTGAAAATAATTTTACTCCCACAGGAGTGAATAAATGAATGGATTAAGAACTCCTAAGCACAAACACATAAAGCCTATTCCAAGACATGTCCTATTGCCAAAAGTCATTCATAGTATCCTGTGGTTTTTAAGATGATAGATGCACGATTCAAACATTCTTGAGTCCATATCCCTTCTTCAGGGGATCTTGCCCACCTAGGGATTGAACCCAGGTCTCCTGAATTGCAGGCAGGTTCTTTACCATCTGAACCACCAAGCAAGCCTATATCTTTAGCTCAGCTACTGTCTAACTGCAATAGGAAGAAATGTATGTGCTCTAAATGGACTTTATTAAAGGGTGATAAATAGAATAAGTGTTATATCTACCTTATAATATTATTTTGAAAATTATATGAGATGATTTGCAAAAGTGGTTAACATAGTACCAACACGCAGTACTCAGTTGCTGGTAATGATTTGTATTCTCTGTATTAAAGAAGTAAAACAATCTAGGGTGCTGTGTCACAGCCAGACCAAAATCATTTGTGAGGAAAACTGCAATGTGTAATAATTGCAGCATTAAGTGGAAGGAATTATTCCTGTGGTCCCTCAACCCCAAAGTTAGTGGCAGTGATGGTTATGACATTTCATATTCAAAAGAAAACTGCTTTACCCTATTAGATAGCTAAGCTGATCTATCCTGTCACTCTCTATCTAAGAGATCTATCCTCTCTCAGTTCTCTACTTAATAGAGAACTGATGCTTTATTAGAAAAGGTGGAGGTTTAGAAATGCGCAGGCCTGTGAAGTGAAGTCGTTCAGTCATGTCCAACTCTTTGTGATCCCATTGACTGTAGCCTATCAAGCTCCATCCATGAGATTTTCCAGGCAAGAATACCGGAGTGGGTTGCCATGTCCTCCTCCAGAGGATCTTCCCATCCCAGGGATCGAACCCGAGTCTCCCGCATTGCAGGCAGACGCTTTACCGTCTGAGCTACCAGAGCACTTTTAGTTCCCTATCCCGTCCCATTTTGAGTAAGAAAAAACGAGACTCTCACCTCTACCACATGTAAGAGTTACCCAAGATGTCCACTGAAAGAAGGGAGCTTTCTTCTTCTCTTGCTGCATTCAATGACGAATTCTCAACCATCCTGTGCTAATATCCAGATAGTGTGTGAGACAATCCCTTAAAAACTTGACTGCAATCTTTTGGAGTTTGAAAAGTCTGAGACTAATGTCTGCCTCTCAATTGGAAAAGTCTGGACACAGGAGACAAATCCAGGACAATAGCAGGACAAGGAAGAGGAGTAGCTATATAATCAAGTTAATCCACTTGGGTACACTTCAGATTTTTAACTATGTCAAATAATCCTTGGATGCTTGAAAAACAAAACCTTAGTGTTCCCCCCAAATGAGTCAGCTTAGGAAGGTGTTGTGAAGCAAGACATTTGTCCAAAGGTGAAAAGTACAACTATTAGCTAAGTCTTATTCTTTCTCCCTGCCCTGAACCCTAGACCCTGAGTAGTAGTGAATGGTTGGGAAAATATATAAAGAGAAGAGACTGAGCATAAAGATGGAAAGGAAAAGGCCAGAAACCACTTGTCCCTTCCCTAAGGTTCTCAAGTAAATGTGAGAAGGCTGATCACTAGCCTGGTCTTTTTATAACCTAGAAATAATAGTTATAAGTTTTAAGTGCTTGGGAAGCTGTGCGATCTGCCAGAGATGTTTCAAATTGATTGCTAAGGGAGATATTAAAGAACAAGTTTGAGGGCAAAGACCAGAATAAGAAAGGTGCTTTCCGATCTTACTGGTCTACTGTTTTAATGCAGCCCATTAAATAAACCCGTTCTATTATGCTTTATGCAATGTTATGTGTACTTTTATACATAATAACATATGTATCACAAAGAATGATATGTTTTAATAAAAATGTTTTACATTATTTCTGTATTTTTGGCTGTGCTGAGTCTTCATTATTGCTTGCAAGCTTTCTCTAGTTGCAGCCAGTGGGCGGTCACTATCTAATTGCAGTGCTGGGACCTCTCCTTGCAATGGCTTCTCTTGTTGAAGAGCACAAGCTCTACGGTGTGTGTCAGTCGTTGTGGCACAATGGCTTAATTGCCCATCAGCACGTGTATTCTTCCCAGACCAGGGGAAAAAGCGTATCCTCTGTGTTGCCGGGCAGATTCTTAACCACTGGATGACCAGGGAAGTCCAAGAATGATATGCTTTTTGATGTCTATCAGTTCAGTTTAGTTCAGTAGTAGCTCAGTTGTGTCCAATTCTTTGTAACCCCATGGACTGCAGCACACCAGGCCTCATTGTGCATCACCAACTCCTGGTGATCAATTTGAGCTTACTCAAACTCATGTCCATTGAGTCAGTGATGCCATCCAACCATCTCATCTTCTGTTGTTCCCATCTCCTCCTGCCTTCAATCTTTCCCAGCATCAGGATCTTACAAATGAGTCAGTTCTTTGCATCAGGTAACCAAAGTATCGTAGTTTCAGCTTCAGCATCAGTCCTTCCAATGAATGTTCAGGATGGATTTCCTTTAGGATGGACTTGTTTAATCTCCTTGTAGTCCAAGGGACTCTTGAGAATCTTCTCCAACACCACAGTTCAAAGGCATCAGTTCTTAGGCACTCAACTTTCTTCACAGTCCAACTCTCACATCCATACATATCCCCTGGAAAAGCCATCGCTTTGACTAGATGGACATTTGTTGACAAAGTAATGTCTGCTTTTTAATATGCTGTCTAGTTTGGTCATAACTTTTCTTCCAAGGAGCAAGCATCTTTTAATTTCATGGCTGAAGTCACCATCTGTAGTGATTTTGGAGCCCCCAAAATAAAGTCTATCACTGTTTCCATTGCTTTACCATCTATTTGTCATGAAGTGATGGGACCAGATGCGATGATCTTAGTTTTCTGAATGTTGAATTTGGAAAACTCAGCAGCCTATCAGTTCTGATCAAAGATTATGCCTTTAACTCTGATTTCATTTATTTGCATTTCAGTATGTTTTCCAAGTGGGAGAAATGAACATAGGTTTCAGGTTAATCATCTTAGAATTGTGTATAACTATATGCAGCAACTATTCTTTTAAAAATATTTATGTAACAGGAGGGCATTCCAGGTGAGCTAGTGGCAATGAACCTGCCTCCCAGTGCAGGAGATGTAAGAGTTGTGGATTTGATACCTGAGTTGGGAAGATTCCCCTGGAGGAAGGCATGGCAATCCACTTCAGTATTCTTGCCTGGAGAATCCCCATGGACAGAGGAGCCTGACAGGCTACAGTCCATAACATTGCAAACAGTTGGATACAACTGAAGTGACTTAGAACAGCATGACAAAGCATATGTAACAGAACCAGAATCTGCAAGTGGTCACATATGTATTTGAAAATCATCTTCTGTATATGTCATGCTAGAACATAAGCTTAAAACCTATGACCCATACCCATGGTAGCCAATGAGATGGATATTTGGCATAATTTGAAATAATTCAGAGTGGGAAAATGGATTGTATATAAATAAGACAAGATTGGCTTTGAGTTAAAGATAATTATAGAAGCTAAGTGGTAGTTGCATTATTTAGTGCTTTAGTATTATACTGGGCTTCTCTTGTGGCTCATCTGGTAAAGAATCCACCTGCAATACAGGAGACCTGAGTTCAGTCTCTGTGTTGGGAAGATTCCCTGGAGAAGTGAAAGTCTACCCACTCCAGTATTCTGGCCTAGAGAATTCCAAAGGAGTCACAAAGAGTCAGACATGACTGAACAACTTTAACTTCACATTATTATATTGTTCTATTTTCTTGTGTATATACTTGTAATTTCCCTTATTAAAATGTTTTAAAAAGAAACAGATGGGCCAATTAACAATGAGGGACCATCTAGCTATAAGATAAACTGGTCGGCTTCAATGATAAATAAAGAAAATATTCAAGAATTTGTTCTAGGCCTCCTCAAAATATTATATGAAAACTGCATTCACCCATAAGAGTGCTCACTATAGTTAGGTCTAGCAGCAAAGTGGGAGAAGGCTAAACTGAGACTTTGGCATTTTAACTGAGCCCTTCCAAGGAAGTGGTCACAGCCTGGCAGAACAGGGTCAGGGGAGAATTCTAATGCCTAGAAGAAGTAAATGTAAACCTTCTCTAGATCTAACATCCCCAAATTGAGTAGCCTAACTTCCCAAACATCAGAGAATACAATAAATATTAAGAAGAGGTAGCAAGAATACACAGAAGAACTGTACAAAAAAGATCTTCATGACCCGGATAATCACAATGGTGTGATCACTCATCTAGAGGCAAACATCCTGGAATGTGAAGTCAAGTGGGCCTTAGAAAGCATCACTACAAACAAAGCTAGTGGAGGTGATGGAATTCCAGTTGAGCTATTTCAAATACTGAAAGATGTTGCTTTGAAAGTGCTGCACTCAATATGCTAGCAAATCTGGAAAACTCAGCAGTGGGCACAGGACTGGAAAAGGTCAGTTTTCATTCCAATCCCAAAGAAAGGCAATGCCAAAGAATGCTCTAACTACCACACAATTGCGCTCATCTCACAAGCTAGTAAAGTAATGCTCAAAATTCTCCAAGCCAGGCTTCAGCAATACGTGAACTGTGAATTTCCTGATGTTCAAGCTGGTTTTAGAAAAGGCAGAGGAACCAGAGATCAAATTGCCAACATCTGCTGGATCATCAAAAAATCAAGAGAGTTCCAGGAAAACATCTATTTCTGCTTTGTTGACTATGCCAAAGCCTTTGACTGTGTGGATCACAATAAACTGTGGAAAATTCTGAAAGAGATGGGAATCCCAGACCACCTAACCTGCCTCTTCAGAAATCTGTATGCAGATCAGGAAGCAACAGTTCGAACTGAACGTGGAACAACAGACTGCTTCCAAATAGGAAAAGGATTACGTCAAGGCTGTATATTGTCACCCTGCTTATTTAACTTCTATGCAGAGGACATCATGAGCAACGCTCGACTGGAAGAAACACAAGCTGGAATCAAGATTGCCAGGAGAAATATCAATAACCTCAGATATGCAGATGACACCACCCTTATGGCAGAAAGTGAGGAGGAGCTAAAAAGCCTCTTGATGAAAGTGAAAGAGGAGAGTGAAAAACTTGGCTTAAA
>SJYW01026958.1:38864-50722 GCA_006410735.1 Raphicerus campestris
AAGCTGGAATCAAGATTGCCAGGAGAAATATCAATAACCTCAGATATGCAGATGACACCACCCTTATGGCAGAAAGTGAGGAGGAGCTAAAAAGCCTCTTGATGAAAGTAAAAGAGGAGAGTAAAAAACTTGGCTTAAAGCTCAGCATTCAGGAAATGAAGATCATGGCATCTGGTCCCATCATTTCATGGGAAATAGATGGGGAAACAGTGGAAGCAGTGTCAGAATTTATTTTTTTTGCTCTCCAAAATCACTGCAGATGGTGACTGCAGCCATGAAATTAAAACACACTTACTCCTTGGAAGAAAAGTTATGATCAACCTAGATAGCATATTCAAAAGCAGAGATGTTACTTTGCTGACTAAGATCCATCTAGTCAAGGCTATGGTTTTTCCAGTAATCATGTATGGATGTGAGAGTTGGACTGTGAAGAAGGCTGAGCGCCAAAGAATTGATGCTTTTGAACTGTGGTTTTGGAGAAGACTCTAGAGAGTCCCTTGGACTGCACGGCGATCCAACCAGTCCATTCTGAAAGAGGTCAGCCCTGGGATTTCTTTGGAAGGAATGATGCTAAAGCTGAAACTCCAGTACTTTGGCCACCTCTTGTGAAGAGTTGACTCATTGGAAAAGACTCTGATGCTGGGCGGGATTGGGGGCAGGAGAAGGGGATGACAGAGAACGATGAGATGGCTGGATGGCATCACTGACTCGATGGACGTGAGTCTGACTGAACTCCAGGAGTTAGTGATGGACAGGGAGGCCTGGCGTGCTGCGATTCATGGAGTCGTAAGAGTCGGACACGACTGAGCTACTGAACTGAACTGAACTTCCCAAACATCCATGAAGGAAACATAAATTAGGTTTACTACAGAAATACATCCTCTCTGGCACTCCTTTCCTCACGACGGCCAGAGCATATTTATTAGTCCACCTGGCCTCCACTTCTGCTATGACTTTCCTTTAAGAGACTTTACTATGGCCACACTATGTGATGTGTGTCTACATCTCATATCAATAGTGGCATTAGGGTTTTTATTATTTTCTATTCAAAAGTAAATAGTTTCAAATCTTCCTCATTGTGAATTTTTTTGTCTTTTATTGGTAGATGGCCTTAAGCAAGTTAACTAAATTCCCTATTTGATTAAGTACTTTTTTAAACATCATAAATGGTATTGAGTTTGATAAGATAAATTTCCTGCATCTATTGAAATGGCCATATAATTTTCCTTCTATGATTCATTAATGTGGAAAATTATATTAAACCATCTTTGCATTCTCTGGTTATACTAATTTGGTCATGATATATTATAATATAAAGTGAAATTTTAATTAGAATACAAAGTAAAAAAGAATGCAGTGTTGAGCATAAACTTTTCAGTTAAGAGGTACCTATTTCCATATATTAAATTTAGCTTATTAGTTTATCAAGTACATCCTAAAATTTATTTTAAATGACCAAAGAATTATGAAAAGTAGCATTATAAAAACAATGTCAGATATTACAATGGATGAATTTTAAAATATTATAAACATTTTACGACTCCCATATTGCATGAAAACAAACAAAAGAAATATGTTTAAAACATTTATGCATACCAATTAAAATAAAATAAAAATAGAGAGTTTGGAAACTTCATTAAAGCAAAATTTTCTATAAAGCCTCTAACATATATTTAAAGACTAATACTACATAATTATAGTGATCATTCTTTAAAGAATTCATGTGCTCTCTCTCCCCACCCCCACCACTGTGAATGCACAGGCACACACACACACACACACATACACACTCACACACATATTTGCCAACCTTGTTTTCTAAACACACCTCACTCCATGGCTTCCAAGGCTACAATTATAGGTGAGGGACCCTCATAGGCTTTGTGGCACTATCCAATAAAAAGGGTACATATTGCATCTGTGGACTGGGAACACTGCCACTCAGAGAACCTATCTTCAGTTCAGTTCAGTCACTCAGTCACATCCAGCTCCTTGCGACCCCATGAATCGCAGCACACCAGGCCTCCCTGTCCATCATTAACTCCCAGAATTCACTCAGACTCACGTTTATCGAGTCCGTGATGCCATCCAGCCATCTCATCCTCTGTCGTCCCCTTCTCCTCCTGCACCCAATCCTTCCCAGTATCAGAGTCTTTTCCAATGAGTCAACTCTTCGCATGAGGTGGCCACAGTACTGGAGTTTCAGCTTCAGCATCATTCCCTCCAAAGAAATCCCAGGGCTGATCTCCTTCAGAATGGACTGGTTGGATCTCCTTGCAGTCCAGGGGACTCTCAAGAGTCTTCTCCAACACCACAGTTCAAAAGCATAAATTCTTCAGTGCTCAGCTTTTTCACAGTACACTCTCGCATCCATACATGACCACTGGAAAAACCATAACCTTGACTAGACGGATCTTTGTTGGCAAAGTAACGTCTCTGCTTTGAATATGCTATCTAGGTTGGTCATAACTTTCCTTCCAAGGAGTAAGCGTCTTTGAATTTCATGGCTGCAATCACCATCTGCAGTGATTTTGGAGCCTCAAAAAATAAATTCTGACACTGTTTCCACTGTTTCTCCATCTATTTCCCATGAAGTGATGGGACCGGATACCATGATCTTTATTTTCTGAATGTTGAGCTTTAAGCCAACTTTTTTACTCTCCTCTTTCAGTTTCCTCAAGAGGCTTTTTAGTTCCTCTTCACTTCCTGCCATAAGGGTGGTGTCATCTGCATATCTTACTCCATTGCTTATCTGAAGAGAACAGACCTGGAAACATGAATGTGCATGTGACTTAAGTTCCTTTAGAGGGGAATTTATAAATGAGATATGGATGACAGAAAGGAGCAGAGGCTGTAATCCATTGGGCCTCTGAAAATGCCTTGCAAAACTAGAAAGTAGCCTCACTTATTACTTAGGTGAAACCGTTTAGGAACATACCTCCTTATATTTTCTTCCCCTCCTTTCCTGCCTTGGGGTGTGTGTGTGTGTGTGTGTGTGTGTGTGTTTTTTGAGTCTACACACTGGGAATGCGTTATCCAATAAAATATTGCAAAGTGTGGAATGTTTTCTAGGAGAACACAGAGCTAAGACAATGACACAAGTAAGCCTTTTATTAAATGACTGTATTATATTTTAATGTCTATTTTAGTCATAGGGGCTTCCCAGGTGGCTCTAGTGGTGATGAGCCTGCCTGCAAATACAGGTGACCTAAGAGATGCAGGTTCAATTGAGAAGATGCCCTGGAAAAGGGCATGGCAATCTGCTCCAGTATTCTTGCCTGGAGAATCCCATGCACAGAGGAGCCTGGCAGGCTGGTCCATACAGTCTCAAAGAATCGAATATGACTGAAGTGACTTAGCAGCAGCAGAAGATATTCATAGACAATGGGGAAGGGAAAAAAAAGTCTCTTAGTAGATGCCAAGAACAAATTTGGTCAAATTTGATATACATTTTTAAGTAATAAATTATATAATTTAAAATCCTATCAAGGGTTTTATTTCCATAAATGAATAAAATTGTTTATTTCCAAATCAACTGCCAACACAATTTCAAAACCAGCTACACTATATCATTCTAATTAAAATTAGAGCCAACACTGCAATTCCTGCACGTATAACCATGTAACATTATGTAAGGTCTAGCTGATTAAATCATTAGGGAAAAACAAATGTGTTATACTGGATGGACCATATAATTAAATGCTTTTTGCCAAAAAGCACTAAATTTATAATATCATTTTATTTAGCAATTCTGTGCTTAACTTATATTTTGAATATAAATAGACTTGTTGCCAAATATACTTGGGCTGGTAGATTATGCTTCTGAAAGGCAAGGACTGTGATGTGTTGTTCATGGATGGCATACCTAATACCTTAACCCAGCCTTTGGACCACTGTTCCAATGATGACTCTGCAGTACAGGCAAGACAGTCTTCTAAGCATTTTACAGAATCACTATGTTCAGTTCTCATAACAGTCTTAATGGTAGATGTTATTATAAATGGGGAAACTGAGGCTCATAATGATTATGTGACTTGTCTTAGATCAGAGAGACTGTAAGTGATGAGACAAGGATTTGAATCCAGATATTCTGATTCGAGAACTTCTATTAAGAAATGATTTCTAATGTTCCTCTTAGGTAGAAATTGAATAGTTTTTTCTATACCTAATTATTTTTGACTATTGCATATGGATGATAAAAAGATATATAAATAATTGAATGACTATTACTCATTTATATAAATAAATGAAAACTAAAAAACAAATACAGCAAGTACCAATAGATAATCTGATAAAAAAAATTTGGTGCATCCATGTAAAAGAATCAATGAAATCATTTAAGAAGAATGATAAATAGGAATGTATATGGGTAAGGCGATATATGGTTTTATGTGAAAAGCAAATGTCAAGAGTGATATGTAGAATAATGGCACTTCAAAGATGTTCATGTCTTAATCTTTTGAACCTATGTATGTGTTATGTTACGTGACAATGTGGAATTAAGGTTGCAGATAGAATTAAGATTGTTATTCATCTGACCTTGAGGAGATTGTCCTTGATTATCTAGCTGTACTCAAACTATTCACAAAGGCTCTTATAAATGAAAAAGCTTGGCAGGACTGTCAGTGTCTGAATCAGAGAAACACCTGGGGATGCTACATAGCTAACTTTGAAGATAAAAGGGAGTCACAAACCAAGGAATACCAGAAGTATATAGAAGCTGACAAAGATAAGAATGCTAATTTTTACCAAAAGACTTTCAAAAGAATGCAGTCTCAATACACAACCTTGTCATACTCCTTTCTCAATCTGGAACCAGTCTCTTGTTCCATGAGTTCTAACTGTTGCTTCTTTACCTGCATACAGGCTTCTCAGGAGACAGGTAAGATGGTCTGGTATTTTCACCTCTTTAAGAATTTTCCAGTTTCTTTTGATCCACACAAAGGCTTAAGCCTAGTCAGAAGCAGTCGTTAAACTATTCACTGTTTCCCCCCAAATCCTGACTTTCCTCACTCCTATTCTTCATTGCTCATGCTGTTCTTCAAATCACAATGTCCTTACCATGTTTTAGTGGAAGGAGTTTTGAAATTCTATTTATTTTTTAACAGCTTTATTGAAAAAGGAAATTTTCCATCTTTGTTCCTATTCTTCAAACATTGTTGTGCCCAAATTAATATTATACTTTACCTACATGCATTTTTCAAAGTGGTGAGTGGTGAATGTGATTTTTAAAAATTGCATTCAAAGCTGAAATGACCTAATAGGTTAATTTGTAATTTTTGTTTTTTCAAGACAGTCTTTTCGTTAAGTGTATTCCTTTTGCTTAATGTATCTCTTTTGTTGTCTGAATTCCCAGATAGTCTGCAATATTAGTACGCTAGAATTGGTTATCAGTATTGGCTATCAAACACAATGGTGTTTCCTGGGTGGTGCTAGTGTTAAAGAACCCACCCACCAATCCAGGAGACATGAGACATGGTTCCATTCCTAGGTCGGGAAGATCCCCAAGAGGAGGGCATGGCAACCCACTCCAGTATTCTTGTTTGGAGAATCCCACAGTCAGAAAAGTCTGGTGGGTTACAGTCCCCAGTGTCACAAAGGGTTAGACATGACTGAAGTAACTCAGCAGGCACGCACACACTGCACATGACATTTAGAATGTTTTAAAGTTTAGCTTTGCATAATATTAAGCCACATCATTGTACTCCGATTCCTGAACTCTCCTTGGAAACATCCAAATAAGATTTAGTCTCTAGACCTTGGAGTTTGAAATCCTTCCAATACAGAGAAAACTGGAGGACCAGGACTCTATTTGGGGCTTTATGGGTGGCTAGTGATAAAGAACCCACCTGTCAATGCAAGAGATGTGGATTCAGTCTCTGAGTCAGGAAGATTCCCTGGAGGAGGGCATGGCAACCCACTTCAGTATTCTTGCCTGGAGAATCCCATGGACAGAGAAGCCCAGTGTGCTACAGTCCACAGGGTTGCAAAGAGCTGGATGTGAGTGTAGCAACTTAGCATGCACACACAGGGCTCTATTTGTTGAGATTTCACAGTGGCACAGAAGTCACTTCAAAATAACTCAAAGCTAAGTTTGGCAAGATTAAGATGATTTTAAAGAACTTTGATAGCTTCAATTAACCAAACAATAGGGATTCAAAATAAAGCAATTAACAGACTTAAATAACACAGGGTGGAGGAATTCAGTCATTATTTTGGCTTTCATAATATAATTTTTTATCACTGGTTGAATGAAATGCTGCTTTATGAAATCACATCTAAAAAGAGCCCATAGAATGTAACACTTTAAGGTTTCCTAACAATTGCTTCTTTGATCTTGACACCTCTAATTGTTGTCAAAACAGGTTTATTTTCTAACTGTACATTTTTCACCTAACTATAGGTCAAAAAAAAGTACTCAACAGGAGCAATTTAGAATATGACTCTGGGGTAAACCTTAGATATGTTTTAGTAAAAGGAAACTTGGGTTAGAGATTGTGAGTAGGGGAAGGAGGGATAAGGAAGATGATCTAGATAATCTAGAGTCAAATATAGCATATATCATGTTACCGTTGTGTAGTTGCTAAGTCACGTTCCACTCTTTTGCAACCCCATTGCCTTGTTGGCTAAAAAAAGGCACAATGTGAGACTTGTGAGTTGTTTTATTTGGGGCAATATAAGGACTACAGCTAGGGAGACAGCACTCAAACAGCTCTGAGAAACTGCTCCAAAGAGGTAGGGGAAAAGGACAGTATATGACTGCTTTTGTTAAAGGGGGAATACATGCAAGTAAGCACTTTTTTTTTTTTTTTTTTTTTTTTTGAAAAATTTTTTTGGTTTTTTTATCTTTTTGTGGTTTCCAAAAAAAAACTTTTACATTTAAGATTTNGCTAAGTCACGTTCCACTCTTTTGCAACCCCATTGCCTTGTTGGCTAAAAAAAGGCACAATGTGAGACTTGTGAGTTGTTTTATTTGGGGCAATATAAGGACTACAGCTAGGGAGACAGCACTCAAACAGCTCTGAGAAACTGCTCCAAAGAGGTAGGGGAAAAGGACAGTATATGACTGCTTTTGTTAAAGGGGGAATACATGCAAGTAAGCACTTTTATTTTTTTTGTAGAAAACTTTTGTTGGTCTTGTAAGCTTCTGGTGGTCACAAGAAACAATCTTTACCATGAAAGATTTTAGTGCTTTTCCAGATATGAGGAGAAATAGAATTGGGCTCATAAAATCAGCTCTTGAGAATATCTAACTATTTGAAAACCTGTCCTCCCAGTTTTACAGGAACACAGAGTGCCTCATTAGAGGGAGTATTGGAGGTCAGCAGCTGCAGCAGCACATGATTTAATTGTGTAGATGGCATAATTTAATTGTAGAAGTAGATGGCAAACACTAATGCCAAGTGCCAATTTGTGGTTGACACACTAGCCAATCAGGGTTCTCTGTCCATAGGATTTCACAGGCAAGAAAACTGAAGTGGGTTGCTATTTTCTTCTCCAGGGATCTTCTGGATCAATGGATAGACCCTGAATCTCCTGCATTGTGGATGGATATTCTTTGGAATTAAACTTAAACACTGTGTTTTTTCAATAGAACTTAAAGATAACTTGCCACAGGTATTCATAGTGAGCTATGGAAACAGAAAGAGCCTTGGGGTTAAATATTGACTGAACTATTGCTATGAGGTTTGGAACATAGTTTGTTTTTTTTTTTTTTTTAAATTTGATGATTTGTCCATTTGTATTTATAATGCAGTATTATACCATTGTTGGAAGCATCAAGAACAATATATAAAAATAGCACAGGTGAAATATTTTCTTTTTTAAAATCTAACAGGGGAAAGTACCTACCAAAGACTTCCCTATTAAGTGATTTAAAAGTTAATACAAAAATTATACATATTATATCTGGAAGGGCATTTAGAAAGTCATTTGCTCCATATTTTTAAATATTCAGTTCAGTTCAGGTCAGTCGCTCAAAACTGTCCGACTCTTTTGACCCCATGAACTGCAGCATGCCAGGCCTCCCTGTCTATCACTAATTCCCGGAGTTTACCCTAACTCATGTCCATTGAGTCAGGGATGCCATCCAACCATCTCATCCTCGGTTGTCCCATTCTCCTTCTGCCTTCAATCTTTCCCAACATCAGAGTCCTTTCAAGTGAGTCAGCTCTTTGCATCAGGTGGCCAAAGTAATGGAGTTTCAGCTTCATATCAGTCCTTCTGATGAACACTCAGGACTGATCTCCTTTAGGATGGACTGACTAGATCTCCTGCAGTCCAAGGGAATCTCAAGAGTCTTTTCCAATACCACTGTTCAAAAGCATCAATTCTTTGGAGCTCGACTTTCTTTATAGTCCAACTCTCTTTTAAATATTAAAGAAAAGAAAAATAAACTGAAGCCTAGAGTGATGTTAGAGAAAAGACTTTCAGTTCAGTTCCGTTCAGTCAGTCAGTTGTGTCCGACTCTTTGTGACCCCATGAATCATAGCACACCAGGCCTCCCTGTCCATCACCAACTCCCAGAGTTCACTCAAACTCATGTCCATTGAGTTGGTGATGCCATCCAGCCATCTCATCCTCTGTCGTCTCCTTCTTTGTCTCCTTCTTCTCCTGCCCCCAATCCCTCCCAGCATCAGAGACTTTTCCAATAAGACAGCTCTTCACANTAGACACTGACACTTAGAAGTTCTTAGTCAATTGCCAGCTAATCTCATGACTGCACAGTGGAGAAGGCTATACATACACAGTTTCTGATCAGCTTCTCAGAGTTCCACTCTTCAAGGACATCAAGCATCTAAAGAAGGCCCCTAACATGGCAACAAAACACTAAATCAAATTCAAAGAAAACAGGAATTTAGAAAAGAGACATGCCCATGAAAGAAAAGAATATTTCAAAGAATTTATAATTAAAATGTCTCAGAGGAATAAAAGAAGATACTGTACTCACAAAATAGATAAGTATAAAAAGAAAAAAAAAACAAACAAGGGAGCTGTGGGGAATTACAAATATGATAGTTTTTTAAATATCAGCAAGGGAATTCCTTGGTTGTCCAGGGACTGAGACTCTGCACTTGCACTGCCAGGTGCCTGGACTGGATCCTTGGTCGGCCAACTCTTAATGAAATCCCACAAGCCACACAGCAAAGCCAAATAAATATACCAAATTTTTAAAATGATTAGAAAGCAAATTTCTAGAAAAGCTCAGAAAGTAAACAAAAAGATAAAGAAATGGACAAGTGGAAAGGAAAGAAAAACAGATGATCAGTCTAGGAGTTCCAATACCCAAGTAAACACAATTCTAAGAGAAGAAAACAACCAGGGGAAAATTATCAAAGAGATCATAAAAGAAAATTCCCTGGAGCTAAAAGACTGAAAACTTTTAAGACTGAAACAGTAAAAATAAATAATAAGAATCAAAGCAAGACACATCACTGCAAAAATTTGGAATATCAAATTAACCTTCATTAAGTACTCTGCATATAAGTTAAAAAAGCAGGGTGACAATATGCAGCCTTGACATACTCCTTTTCCTATTTGGACCCAGTCAGTTGTTCCATGTCCAGTTCTAACTGTTGCTTCCTGACCTGTGTTGGTTACTGGAGATTTCAAGCGAAATGACATAAAACATACAAGACAAACATAGACAAACAAACACTCTGGCCAGAGGAAAACACTGCTGCGCCTCATAATGGTGGTTTATTATTATATATTCCCCAGAAAGCATTTCAGACCTTATGAATGTTATCATACAGCAAAGGGGAGTGAAACCTCTGTTTACTGCAAAGTCTCTTCTCTTTATCAAAAGAAAGGAATGTTTCCTCATTAACAATGGACCATTAAACTCAAGGCTGTGTCCAGATTCCTTGGCAGAACTCCTCGCTTGCCAGCATGTTCAGCCTTGAGCAGAGAGACCCGCTTGCATGCATATCTCCACTTTCTCCATAGTGTCCACATTAACCCTTCAGACCTGCATATAGGTTTCTCAAGAGGCAGGTCAGGTGGTCTGATATCTCCATCAAAATTTTTCAGTTTATTGTGATCCACACAGTCAAAGGCTTTGGCATAGTCAATAAAGCAGAAATAGATGTCTTTCTGGAACTCTCTTGCTTTTTCCGTGATCCAGCGGATGTTGGAAATTTGATCTCTGGTTCCTCAGCCTTTTCTAAAACCAGCTTAAATATCTGGAAGTTCACGGTTCACATATTGCTGAAGGCAGGCTTGGAGAATTTTGAGCATTACTTTACAAGTGGAGAGTGAAAAAGTTGGCTTAAAGCTCAACATTAAGAAAACGAAGATCATGGCATCTGGTCCCATCACTTCATGAGAAATAAATGGGGAAACAATGTAAACAATGTCAGACTTTATTTTGGGGGGCTCCAAAAACACTGCAGATGGTGACTGCAGCCATGAAATTAAAAGACGCTTACTCCTTAGAAGAAAAGTTATGACCAACCTAGATAATATATTCAAAAGCAGAGAAAATTGCTTTGCTGATGAAGGTCTGTCTATTCAAGGCTATGGTTTTTCCTGTGGTCATGTATGGATGTGAGAGTGAGATTGTGAAGAAGGCTGAGCTCCGAAGAATTGATGCTTTTGAACTGTGGTGTTGGAGAAGACTCTTGAGAGTCCCTTGGACTGCAAGGAGATCCAACCAGTCCTTTCTGAAGGAGATCAGCCCTGAGATTTCCTTGGAAGGACTGATGCTAAAGCTGAAACTCCAGTACTTTGGCCACCTCATGCAAAGAGTTGACTCATAGGAAAAGACTCTGATGCTGGGAGGGATTGGGGGCAGGAGGAGAAGGGGATGACAGAGGATGAGATGGCTGGATGGCATCACTGGCTCAATGGATGTGAGTCTGAGTGAACTCCAGGAGTTGGTGATGGACAGGGGAGCCTGGTGTGCTGCGATTCATGGGGTCGCAAAGAGTCGGACATGACTGAGTGACTGAACTGAACTTAATAGCATGTGAGATGAGTGTAATTGTGCAGTAGTTTGAGCATTCTTTGGCATTGCCTTTCTTAGGTATTGGAATGAAAACTGACCTTTTCCAGTCCTGTGGCCACTGGGGAGTTTTCCAATTTGCTGGCATATTGAGTGCAGTACTTTCACAGCATCATCTTTCAGGGTTTGAAATAGCTCAACTGGAATTCTATCATCTCCACTAGCTTTGTTCATAATTATTCTTTCTAAGGCCCACTTGACTTCACATTCCAGGATGTCTGGCTCTAGGTGATACTTATTAAAGATGGTAAGACAGACTTATTCAGGGGTACTACTACAAAAGGTTTTGTAGCAAGGGAGAGAGATGTGACTCAACTCTGAATACTTTGAATACTCTCAAATCTCTCTATCAGTAATAGACATCCAATAATGCTCATTGAACATTCTAAAATTCATAACATGTAATCAAATAAGTTTTACAACAAAAACAATATGAACTAATATCTCACTTCATAGGGAAATCCAGCATAGTCTATACCATTAACAAGTTTACCATTTATGGAGGTTGTTAGGTTTAAACAGCTAACACATGATTGCCATTATGGAGCTAAAAGATAGTATATTACAGTAAGAGCAAAAAGAGGGATCAATCAACTGCCTTACAAATACAGAGAAAGGCTTTATAGGAAAGTGGCATTTTTCTATAAAGCCTTGAGTTTGAAGGACTACTCAAATGAAATTCCATTTTTGGGGATTTACATTTTTCACAAGAAATGGGTGAGGCTATTTTGAGGTAAGTCTTTTCTAGAATTTTATATATGATTTTGTACATTAGAAAGGAAGAGTCCAGGTAGCATGAGTTAACTTGATTTAAAGCAATTTAAAGTTTCACTTGCAAATTTAAAGATTTCAA
>SJYW01026958.1:51044-80008 GCA_006410735.1 Raphicerus campestris
AAAAAAAAGTAAAGGATCAGATACAGAGTAGAATGGTGAAGTAAAAACTTGACTTCATTACTCAGCCATAAAAAAGACTAAAACAACGCTATCTGCAGTAACATGAGATCTCCTCTCCTGACTGTCATCCAGCCCCAGAATGCTTTTTCTAGGCAAAAGAATAGAGGATCTTTCCCAGTACGAATTGTTCCATATCAGAAAAAAGACCTTTCAGTTCAGTTCAGTCATTCAGTCATGTCTGACTCTTTGTGACCTCATGAACTGCAGCACACCAGGCCTCCCTGTCCATCACCAACTCCCGGAGTTCATTCAGACTCATGTCAGTGATGCCATCCAGCCATCTCATCCTCTGTTGTCCTCTTCTCCTCCTGCCCCCAATCCCTCCCAGTATCAGAGTCTTTCCCAATGAGTCAACTCTTCGCATGAGGTGGCCAAAGTACTGGAGTTTCAGCTTTAGCATCATTCCTTCCAAAGAACAGCCAGGACTGCTCTCCTAGACACTGACACTTAGAAGTTCTTAGTCAATTGCCAGCTAATCTCATGACTGCACAGTGGAGAAGGCTATACATACACAGTTTCTGATCAGCTTCTCAGAGTTCCACTCTTCAAGGACATCAAGCATCTAAAGAAGGCCCCTAACATGGCAACAAAACACTAAATCAAATTCAAAGAAAACAGGAATTTAGAAAAGAGACATGCCCATGAAAGAAAAGAATATTTCAAAGAATTTATAATTAAAATGTCTCAGAGGAATAAAAGAAGATACTGTACTCACAAAATAGATAAGTATAAAAAGAAAAAAAAAACAAACAAGGGAGCTGTGGGGAATTACAAATATGATAGTTTTTTAAATATCAGCAAGGGAATTCCTTGGTTGTCCAGGGACTGAGACTCTGCACTTGCACTGCCAGGTGCCTGGACTGGATCCTTGGTCGGCCAACTCTTAATGAAATCCCACAAGCCACACAGCAAAGCCAAATAAATATACCAAATTTTTAAAATGATTAGAAAGCAAATTTCTAGAAAAGCTCAGAAAGTAAACAAAAAGATAAAGAAATGGACAAGTGGAAAGGAAAGAAAAACAGATGATCAGTCTAGGAGTTCCAATACCCAAGTAAACACAATTCTAAGAGAAGAAAACAACCAGGGGAAAATTATCAAAGAGATCATAAAAGAAAATTCCCTGGAGCTAAAAGACTGAAAACTTTTAAGACTGAAACAGTAAAAATAAATAATAAGAATCAAAGCAAGACACATCACTGCAAAAATTTGGAATATCAAATTAACCTTCATTAAGTACTCTGCATATAAGTTAAAAAAGCAGGGTGACAATATGCAGCCTTGACATACTCCTTTTCCTATTTGGACCCAGTCAGTTGTTCCATGTCCAGTTCTAACTGTTGCTTCCTGACCTGTGTTGGTTACTGGAGATTTCAAGCGAAATGACATAAAACATACAAGACAAACATAGACAAACAAACACTCTGGCCAGAGGAAAACACTGCTGCGCCTCATAATGGTGGTTTATTATTATATATTCCCCAGAAAGCATTTCAGACCTTATGAATGTTATAATACAGCAAAGGGGAGTGAAACCTCTGTTTACTGCAAAGTCTCTTCTCTTTATCAAAAGAAAGGAATGTTTCCTCATTAACAATGGACCATTAAACTCAAGGCTGTGTCCAGATTCCTTGGCAGAACTCCTCGCTTGCCAGCATGTTCAGCCTTGAGCAGAGAGACCCGCTTGCATGCATATCTCCACTTTCTCCATAGTGTCCACATTAACCCTTCAGACCTGCATATAGGTTTCTCAAGAGGCAGGTCAGGTGGTCTGATATCTCCATCAAAATTTTTCAGTTTATTGTGATCCACACAGTCAAAGGCTTTGGCATAGTCAATAAAGCAGAAATAGATGTCTTTCTGGAACTCTCTTGCTTTTTCCGTGATCCAGCGGATGTTGGAAATTTGATCTCTGGTTCCTCAGCCTTTTCTAAAACCAGCTTAAATATCTGGAAGTTCACGGTTCACATATTGCTGAAGGCAGGCTTGGAGAATTTTGAGCATTACTTTACAAGTGGAGAGTGAAAAAGTTGGCTTAAAGCTCAACATTAAGAAAACGAAGATCATGGCATCTGGTCCCATCACTTCATGAGAAATAAATGGGGAAACAATGTAAACAATGTCAGACTTTATTTTGGGGGGCTCCAAAAACACTGCAGATGGTGACTGCAGCCATGAAATTAAAAGACGCTTACTCCTTAGAAGAAAAGTTATGACCAACCTAGATAATATATTCAAAAGCAGAGAAAATTGCTTTGCTGATGAAGGTCTGTCTATTCAAGGCTATGGTTTTTCCTGTGGTCATGTATGGATGTGAGAGTGAGATTGTGAAGAAGGCTGAGCTCCGAAGAATTGATGCTTTTGAACTGTGGTGTTGGAGAAGACTCTTGAGAGTCCCTTGGACTGCAAGGAGATCCAACCAGTCCTTTCTGAAGGAGATCAGCCCTGAGATTTCCTTGGAAGGACTGATGCTAAAGCTGAAACTCCAGTACTTTGGCCACCTCATGCAAAGAGTTGACTCATAGGAAAAGACTCTGATGCTGGGAGGGATTGGGGGCAGGAGGAGAAGGGGATGACAGAGGATGAGATGGCTGGATGGCATCACTGGCTCAATGGATGTGAGTCTGAGTGAACTCCAGGAGTTGGTGATGGACAGGGGAGCCTGGTGTGCTGCGATTCATGGGGTCGCAAAGAGTCGGACATGACTGAGTGACTGAACTGAACTTAATAGCATGTGAGATGAGTGTAATTGTGCAGTAGTTTGAGCATTCTTTGGCATTGCCTTTCTTAGGTATTGGAATGAAAACTGACCTTTTCCAGTCCTGTGGCCACTGGGGAGTTTTCCAATTTGCTGGCATATTGAGTGCAGTACTTTCACAGCATCATCTTTCAGGGTTTGAAATAGCTCAACTGGAATTCTATCATCTCCACTAGCTTTGTTCATAATTATTCTTTCTAAGGCCCACTTGACTTCACATTCCAGGATGTCTGGCTCTAGGTGATACTTATTAAAGATGGTAAGACAGACTTATTCAGGGGTACTACTACAAAAGGTTTTGTAGCAAGGGAGAGAGATGTGACTCAACTCTGAATACTTTGAATACTCTCAAATCTCTCTATCAGTAATAGACATCCAATAATGCTCATTGAACATTCTAAAATTCATAACATGTAATCAAATAAGTTTTACAACAAAAACAATATGAACTAATATCTCACTTCATAGGGAAATCCAGCATAGTCTATACCATTAACAAGTTTACCATTTATGGAGGTTGTTAGGTTTAAACAGCTAACACATGATTGCCATTATGGAGCTAAAAGATAGTATATTACAGTAAGAGCAAAAAGAGGGATCAATCAACTGCCTTACAAATACAGAGAAAGGCTTTATAGGAAAGTGGCATTTTTCTATAAAGCTTGAGTTTGAAGGACTACTCAAATGAAATTCCATTTTTGGGGATTTACATTTTTCACAAGAAATGGGTGAGGCTATTTTGAGGTAAGTCTTTTCTAGAATTTTATATATGATTTTGTACATTAGAAAGGAAGAGTCCAGGTGGCATGAGTTAACTTGATTTAAAGCAATTTAAAGTTTCACTTGCAAATTTAAAGATTTCAAGACAAAAAAAAAAAAAAAAGCCAGCATCACTCATTTTCAAGTGATGATGTTTGTTACTTGAGTTTAAGATCATTGCAAAGTTAGACAATTTAGGCTGGGACTGGAGTTCAGTTGACTTTGTTCATGTCACTGAACCATAAAATAGCAATTTAGTGTTGATTTTACAAACCAGAAAGGAAAACCAAAGACATTCAATGGGGCTGAATGCAAATATTTTATTTCCTTGATGTGGCTGTATATTTTACTGGAACCATATATCAATATCTAATCACATTGATGTTTCCAGTACTCTTAACCTAGTATCTTATACATCAGAAGTGATCATTATTAAATTAACTAAAGTTTTATATAGGAATTCTGAGTCAGAGAAGAATGAAATTATAAATGGCCAGAATTACAAAGACTTTATGCAGGATATAATGTTTGAGATGGAATGACTTTAAAGATCAGTAGGTCCAAAGACTGTATATAAACAGCCAATGAGAACACAAAAAGATATTCAATATCACTAGCTATTCAATATCACTAGCTATTCAATATAATAGCTATTTGAGTAATTTAAATGAAAATTTCAATGAGACACCACTTTGTATCCATTAGATGGCTATAATCAAAGATATATGTAATGATAACTATTAGCAAAAATGTAGAGAAATTAAAAACCTTATATAATCCTGTAGAAATACAATATAGTACAGCTATTTTGAAGATAATTTTGTAGTTCCTCAAAAGAATAAGTGTAAGCTCAATTTGTCAAAAATTAAACATAAGCAATTATACTACTAGATACATGCTAAGAGAAATGAAAACATATGTCCATATATAGAATGGTACATAAATTTTCAAACAGCATGTCCATAACAGGGAAACAGTGAAAGCAATCCAAATCTTCAACTGATGGAGATGGCTAAATGGATAAATACAGTGTTATATATCTATATATACAATGAAATATCATTCAGCAAAAAACATTTATGTTAAATTCTGACTTGTTAAGGATAAATCATTCATGGGTAGAACATATTTCTCAATATTTTCAAATATGAGGGCCCTTTAAATATCAAAAATATTGAGAGACATCCAAATAATAATAGTTACCCTTGGATTGGGAATAGTATTGATTCTTAATCAACTTTAAAAGTATGAGAAAAACTATCTATTATTAAATCAGGCTGCTTTGGTGTGAATTAACTAATTAGCTATCTATCTTGTCTATGAAATATGGTATATATTTAAGTAATTTTTTTTTTACCCAAGCCTGCAGACAAAGCTTATTATATGTATGGATCAACAGACCACTTTGAATAAGTTTGTGGCTCTCCAGAATTATTCCTTCCATTGTTTGTATCCAGTATTGTTGAGAAAACTGTTGCATTTGGTTTCTCATTTGACTTTTGAAGGCAGTTATTTTCAGAAACTATCAGTAAATTAACTTCTTTGTGATATGATTTACTCTCTAACTTACATCCACCTCTCACATCCATACATGACTATTCGAAAAACCATAGCTTTGACTAGATGGACCTTTGTTGGAAAAGTACTGTCACTGTTTTTTAGTATGCTCTCTAAGCTGGTCATAATTTTTCTTCCAAAGAGCAGGCATCTTTTAATTTCATGCCTGCAGTCACCATCTGCAGTGATTTAAGAGGCTCCAAAAAATAATGGATGGATATGTGAGCTGGACTATAAAGAAAGCTGAGTGCTGAAGAATTGATCCTTTTGAAATGCAGCATTGGAGAAGACTCTTGAGAGTCCCTTGGACTGTAAGGAAATACAACCAGTCCATCCTGAAGGAAATCAGTCCTGAGTATTCACTGGAAGGATTAATGGTGAAGCTCAAACTTCAATAATTTGGCCACCTGATTCAAAGAACTGACTCATTTGAAAAGACTCTGATGCTGCGAAAGATTGAAGGCAGGAGAAGGGAAGACAGAGGATGAGATGGTTGGATGGCATCACTGACTCAATGGACATGAGTTTGAATAACCTCTGGGAACTAGTGATGGACAGGGAAACCTGGTGTGCTGCAGTCTGTGGGGTCACAAAGAGTTGGACATGACTGAGTGACTGAACTGAACTTATTCTTTAACTTACCAAATTAAGGGTCTGAATTAGATGATCTTTGAAAATCTTCTCTGACATTTCTTCTTGATATATTAATCTAGTTTTATGAAATTTTTAAAATAGAGTTTTTTTCTTATTAGGGTTATGACTTGTATAGTGAAGTATTGGACATTAATTTACATTCTTGGACTGAATTTTTCCTTAACAAAATTCATTTTCAATTACTTGTATAATTCAAGTAGAAATGTTTTTTACCTAAGATATCAAAATCATTGCTTTGATATACCACTTTAATCACCTAATTTTTTTAAAAAGTTTGATCATTATTTTCTAGCAAATTTTGTCTAAATACATAAAGATATTCAGTACCATGATACAATTCACTTCCTTTTCACCACCATATACTTCATTCTTTATATCTGAAATCTGCCATATCCTTCAAGGTTACCAAAACTCTCAGTTATTAGAACTAGTCATGGCCTTTTAGCAGGAAATTTAAAAGGTCACAGTAGTTCTCTTCTTCCTTTACACTTCAGAAATATCAAAAATGGAATAGATTTTACTTCAAATGATTAAAAATTTGCTGTTTGATTTTGGTTCCATATGGGATAACTCTCAGTTTCTGACTAAAAATAGTATAATTTTGCAATCTTTCATTGTGATTTAATATTAACTTTTAAGTTTCTTTGCAACATGTTTTATCAAAATCAATCATGCTTTTTACACAATGTTAAATTATAGGATAATATCTTTACAGTTAATGCTCAAGGATGCTTGAGTTCCAGAAAAGTAACTACTATTCATGATAATAAGAGTAATAATAATAATATTGGATGTTATAGAGAAAGAATGGAAGTTAGGAAGTCCAAGTTATATTTCCAACTCTTAGAGGAAATGATAATGCTACCATTATCAGGCCATTTAATTTTTAAAAATTGTCTGAATCATTATATGCAGAGGCAGAACTAGGCCATAAAATGGGAAGAAAGGTAAGAACGGAGACAAGGGAAGGGAGGAAGGAAATAAACAGTTGATAAAAGTGGTACTATGTATTAAGTACTATTCTTAGTGGTACTATGTATTAAGAATTAGATGTGCCAGCAGAACCCACTTCTTGTTTATTCTAATTGTCCTTCTTTACTTGCAACACCAAATCAGCCCTCTTACTTTGTTTCTTTGGAATTTGGAAAGAAATGTTCATCAGTGTCTGAAAAATGTTGTTCTAGTTCTTCCCTTATCTCCTTTGCTCTTCTTTTATTTGTTGGTTTATTTCAATCCTCCAGCCAGTTTCCCTTCTCTCTTTCTTCCTACATAAATAGAGAACTCAAAAACACATTTTCTTGGGTTCTCTCTTTTCTCAACGTAAAAAAAAAGATCTGAAGAAGCATGCTGTTGATGGTGAATGGTTACGCTCATCAACATGCATGTGCATGTGCTTCTTCAGCTCTTTGCACGCTGAATGTGTCTCATCACCAGGGCATTGCATGAACTCATAAAACCCAATGGAAGCAGTAACATCAATTCTCCAGCTTCCAACTCCCTCCTCTGTTGGAATGAGCCACATTTTCCTGCTGCATTCCAGAGAATCAGTTTTTATTGGCTAAAATTGCTCTTTGCTTCAAAGCTCCCAAAATTGCTTTGTGAAAAAGAAAAGAGGTTTGATTGTTTTCCCCTTTTAGGCAGCTTTTAAAATAGTCAAACAATGACAGATTTTTCTTTATCTAAACTTTTTGAAGTGAACCAGTTAAAATGTATATTTTCTATATAGAAATTAGAAAGTTATACACTACTTATTTAAAAGGAAAGAAGCAGATAAGAAAACAAAGCATTTTTAAGTGCATCCATTAACACCAGCAGCAGCTTCCAATCCCATAGACTCTATCCATTAGTGATGGTCACAATAGCAGTTTTCAATACAAAGAAGAAAGAGGACTTTGTGACTTGATTAAGAGAGAAGAATAATATAAACAGCAATTCCAGCTTGATTGGAGGGGACACTTTCCATCTGAAGTCAAGTATATCAAAATATCTAAAGCTCCTTCATGGTGTAAAGTTGCTAACTCATTTCTGTGAATGACATGTTGTAAGCTATATTCATCAGCTTGTTTGTGATACTAATTCTTATTTGGGAAAAAAAAAAAAGAAGAAGAAGAGAAAAGAAGAGATGAGAGGAAAGCAGATTTGCAAGTGAAGAAAGGTTATATGGCTGAACCAGGGTAACAGAACCTCGTAGCACAGCCAATATGTATGCTATTTCCAGATTCCTCATGCAAAACATGTTGTAAAAATAGGATTTTATTCACCAGGATGAATATGCAGGTTGTCAGAAAGGCAATAACTTCATTGAAAGCCATTGCTATGGATGAAAGCTTCTAATCCAGCACTCATATTTTTTCACTGGGATTCGTTGACATCTAAATGAAAACCTGTTCAACAGAAACTGTTAACATTTGTGTATCCTGAAGAGCAAAAGCATGAGTATCATAATCTCGGTTTCTGAAGTAGTTTCTTTCCCTACAGCCACGTAAGTTCAAAATAAATACACAAAGATCAGCACCAAGAATATTGTGGTGTAGATGCTTTAACTTATTTCTTGAACAAATTAAATTTGGTTTTATGTTAACTAATTCGCTCAGGAGGTCCATCAATATTCATTAGTCCTTATTCTGTGCCAAGAATTGTTTCAGTGTTAATCAGTTAGTTATCCAGTGGTGAATTAGACATATCTTTGTCCTTTTTGATCTTACATTCTAGTAAGGGCAGAGAAAAAGTAATAGCAAACAACAATCAGTGTCCAGCACAGTTAAGGAAAACATTCTAAGGGCTTTAATTAGAAGAGATTTGAGACAGAGATTTAATAGGGAAATGCAAAACAAAAAAGTTGAAAGGCTGAGAAAAGAAAATCAGCGGGCTGCCACGGATAGTCATGTTCAAAAGCACTCCCGTGTTGCTTAACTAAACTTGAGAAGCTAGTTTTGCACTATTATTGCTTCTGACATTCATGAAACTAAAGAGTATATGCACTGAAACAAAAGTTCAGTCTTCAATAGTATCTTGGCATTCTCAGCTCTACAACCTTGCTTGTCAACAAAAGCAGCAAGAAGATACAGCCTGTGCCTCACTTCTACACTGCAAATGTCACATAACTTTTAGATTCATCTAGAATCCTAGTGTAAAGGAGTTACAGGAAGCATATATTTTAACCTACCATTCTCTGTGGTATAGGCAGACAGAATGAATCACAGGCACAAGCAAACGCTACAGAAACAAAAGTGATGGCAAAGTTGAAGAAAACAGATGTTTTGTTGACCTCAGTTCATTGAAATCAAATAAATACTTTGCTTACCACCCTCTAGTACTTTGAAATGGTCCCTGAGGAGTCAAGAGTGGCAGTGAATATGTAAACCAAGTCCTTCTGGATTTCAGTGAGGTTCAGTTTGTGAGAACAGAAGCAGTCCCCATTGGAATGCAGACAAGGCTGCAATAATATTAGCATAATGGGTGGTCCCAGATGATAGTCTTCCTAGGCAGCAAACTGAAATATGGGAAAATAACCACATTCATTTACTCTTCATTTCACTGCTTGATTGAAACACATAGCCATTGATAACTCAACTGATGAGTTGAAAAGAACTTCCCACACAGTGGGCTGGATTCCAGCCTTTCAGTAACATATACAGTTTAGGAGTCAGAAGCTGAGGGTCTGAGTTGCCACTCTTTCAGAAGTTTAGATCTTCTCACTTAAACCTATAGAAGTTTCAAGTAACCAGGCATAGTTTTGGGGTCTAAAAATCATTTTAAATTACCTACTGAAGACTGTAAATCTGATTAATACCTGGGCTTTTGTGATCTTGATCCCGTTCCTTTACATTTCTAATTCAATGAAAGTCGCTTAGTTGTGTCTGACTCTTTGTGACCCCATGGACTGTATAGTCCATGGAATTCTCCAGGCCAGAATACTGGAGTGGGTAGCCTTTCCCTTCTCCAGGGGATTGTCCCAACCCAGGGAACGAACCCAGGTCTCCAGAATTGCAGGCAGATTCTTTACCATGAGGTTCTGAGCCATGAGGAAAAGATTAAATGATATAACATATGAAAAAGTTCTTGCTATGCTATAGGCAAACATACATTTCAGTCCATTTCTGCCTCAAGGAAATGGGATTAGGGAGGATAAGTTTTAGGATAAACCTAAAACCATCAGCCAACTAGAGGTCAGAACACAGATAAGCTGTTTAAAGGACTTAGCCTCAGTCTCCTGAGAAGTAATTATGTTACCCCAAAACTGGGTTCACCTTTTGGTAGATGTCGAGCCAAAAGACACAGCCAAGCCAAAGAGTGGGAGAAGGAAAGATTTATTAAATGCAACAAATAGAGAGAATGTGGAACTTAACAATAGAACAGCCATCTTAGGCTGGGAAGGTAAGATAAGACAATCTTAAAGATTGTCTTAAAGATAAGTCTTAAATATAAGACAATCATGCCCTTCTCCCAGTGGAAATTACCAGCAATCACAAGCAGTTGGCATTCCAAGAAGGTAGAACTCTGACACGCCCATCTGTAACTACCATATGTAGTTAATCCAAGGGTGACCAGAAGGAGCCGTAAATGAAGCCTAGTTTCTCTCTCCTGGCATCTATCCCGTCTTGGTCTCACTCACTGCTCCCTTTTAGTGTAGACAATAAACCTTACTTTCTACTCTCACTTCTGGCTCAGTAAGTTCTTTCACCACCCATGTTGCTGGCTCCATCACAACACTCTGCAGCAGAGAACACCAGGAATATTTCCCAATGAAGTGTCTCTCTGAACAGTAACACTGAGGAAATTAAAATTTAAGAGTGTGTATATATTCATGAAAGGGCCTGAGCAAAGGAGAATTCAGCATGGAATTGGGGCAAAGGTTAACAGAGATAAGGATCTACTTGACTGAAGTCACAAGGGTTGGAAAAGGTTAGCAGCATCTTTCCTTAGGCTCTAGTTGGTCTGGTGGGTGAGTGTTCAAGGAGGTTTGGATTTTAAATAGCTCAAAAATATTATTCAAGCTAATCTTTACCTTTGAAACAGAATTGGCAGTCTTTACAACAGATTGTTTCTGATATGATTAAATTATTTTCCTGGCTTGGTAATAACTATTCTCACATTTGTTGTTTCTTTAAAAACCAGTAACTACTGGTTACTGCTCATTTCAGTTGCTCAGTTGTGTCCGACTCTTTGCGACCCCATGAATCATAGCACCTCAGGTCTCCCTGTCCATCACCAACTCCCAGAGTTCACTGAAAATCATGCCCATTGAGTTGGTGATGCCATCAAACCATGTCATCCTCTGTCATCCCTTTCTCCTCCTGCCCCCAATCCCTCCCAGCATCAGAGTCTTTTCCAATGAGTCAACTCTTCGCGTGAGGTGGCCTAAGTATTGAAGTTTCAGCTTTAGCATCAGTCCTTCCAGTGAACACCCAGGACTGATCTTCATTAGAATGAACTGGTTGGATCTCCTTGCAGTCCAAGGGACTCTCAAGAGTCTTCTCCAACACCACAGTTCAAAAGCATCAATTCTTCGGCACTAAGCTTTCTTCACAGTCCAACTCTCACATCCATACATGACTACTGGAAAAACCATAGCTTTGACTAGATGGACCTTTGTTGGCAAAGTAATGTCTCTGCTTTTTAATATGCTATCTAGGTTGATCATAACTTCCCTTCCCAGGAGTAAGTGTCTTTTAATTTCATGGCTGCAGTCCCTATCTGCAGTCATTTTGGAGCCCCCCAAAATAAAGTCTGACACTGTTTCCACTGTTTCAGTTTCTTTAAAAAACAGTAACTCTTTCTATGGGGTCTAACTCTGTCGCCAGGCTTAGATCATGAAATAACAGGCCTAAAATGGCTTCTCTTATGTCCAAAAAGCTATGTCTACCTAGCTGTCTTTTTCCAGGGATCCTCTACTCTAATTGCCTACAATGATAACTTCTGAGCCATTTTAATAAAGAGATTTTAAGTATTAGATAATATAAATACTTATCATTGAACATGAGTAAATAATAAAATTTTATTAAAGGAATAAATAAATGATTGAATGATATGAATATTTCAATTGGAATTCAAATGTTAGCTATCTGGATCATTCGGATCAATTTGACTTAAAAATTGTATATTATTACCTCCAAGCTTCAGTTTCTTCATCTATAAAAAAGATTTGAGCTAGATTCNTTTTGAAAAGTCAAAAACCCAGATTTTTTTAATCAACCAAGTTATATAGTAAAGAGGCAATGACAATAGACTCTATGACTGTTTTTGTGAAATGATAAATCAAGGGAATTTAGAAAACTTTATGAATACTCTCTACTTTGGAGTTATGCTTTTCAATTTTTGTTAATCCACTATGGCATAAGAAATCCTAACTATGTTGTAAGGATTATTTGCTAATCCTCACAAAATTAAATAGTAAGCATAATTTTCAACCATCAGACATAGACAATTTAGAGCACTACTATCAGAGAAGATGTAAGAGTGGAATATTGGAAAATCCATTTGGGTCAGTATCAGGCCCTAAATAACTGACCATTATTCAAAGAAATAGTACATGGATCATAGCTTTAAAAACTTCAAATCTTACAGAGCAGTCAAATAACTATTTAGTTCATATATTTTTATTTAACGCAATACTTCATGATAATTTTTTAAAATTTTCTTTTTGTCCTTACTATCAGTTAGTGTGCTCTGCACTGGCTGTAATCAGTTCATTTCAAATGCATCCCTGCTTGTCTACTGATTATGATATAACTTTGTTGATCAATGAATCCTAATCATTACCATCTAATACTGTATACCTTCACAGCTGTTTCCTAACTTGAAATTAAAAAGTCCATATTTGCTTTTATGACATTAGTTGTGTTTACATGATGTCAGTAAAATCTTTTCAAACAAAACAAAGCCAGTTTTATAGCATCCTGAGTGTACTTAGTTAGTTTACGTATATATGTGTGTGTGTATATATATATATATATTTAAACAGGTACTTTTGTCTTCATGTAGACACATCCAATGAGTCATACTTCTTCAACTGAGAGTTTTGTTTACTTCATCTTTAAATATTTCTGAGTGTGGTATGTATTTATTTTCTCTTCCTTGACATTATTCAATTATNTGTGTGTGTATATATATATATATATATTTAAACAGGTACTTTTGTCTTCATGTAGACACATCCAATGAGTCATACTTCTTCAACTGAGAGTTTTGTTTACTTCATCTTTAAATATTTCTGAGTGTGGTATGTATTTATTTTCTCTTCCTTGACATTATTCAATTATCTTACAATTTTTATCACTTCTTCAAAAAATATGTATTTACTATAGTAGGGGTATTTTTCTCAGCAGCTAAAATGTACTTGCCAAGATGCAAATAAATTATCTACATTTTTAAAGAGCCTCATGGCAATTTTGTGTGTGTGTGAAACAACTGTTCAAACTGAATTATATTTACTTATTTTTGGTGTTTTCAACTTGTCTGTCATTGCACAGTTATTTTTTTCTTGCATCTCTTTTGAGTAATCAGGAAATGGATTTCTTTTTTGGAAGTGTTAATTCCACAAGCCCCAAAAGGCCTTGGCACTCCAGAAGACTGCAATGTTTTCAAAACAGAATTCCTGTTTTTCTCATACACTGAAGTGCTGTTATGTGCAAAGCACTGTCCTAGCTTATGCAAGAGAATGGATAAATAAGTAAATATTTCTTCTGCCTACAGGAAATTCAGATTTGAAATATAGGAAGGAAATAAAGCTGCAAAATACTCTGAAGCTTTAGCAAATTGCAAGCAATCAGTAAAACAAAAAGAATACTGCCTTTATCAAATGTAACTTAGAAGGATTGCTTTCCTTCTTTGTAATAACCCTATTGAGCACTGAGATATATACAGATGAGTAAGGGCCAGGTGCTATCATTGATATTGACAAAGGTATTACTAGATAGAAATAGGAAACCGAGTGTGAGAAGTGGAGAGAATGTGAATTAGGAAGAAACCTCAGTCATCCCAGACCAGATATGGATGAGTGCAGGTTAAGAAGAAGAAAGGTGAATGGTGTACTTAGGTACCAAAAATCAAAAACAGTCCAAATGAGTAGGGACCCAAAGAATATATGGGGAAGTATTTCTACTAAAGCCTAGAAAGTTAGATTAAGTCTGTGTTGTGCTGAGCATAAAGCACGTAAGAAAGATGAATTTTCTGCCTCAATTTTGTTTTGTTTTGTTTTGCTTTTTTCCTGTGATTTATTGGCACTAGCAGTAAAGACCTCGCCTGCCAGTGAAGGAAATGGAGAAGACATGGGCTTGATCCCTGTGTTGGGAAGACCCCCTGGAGGCGTTCATAGCAACCCACTCCAGTATTCTTGCCTGGAGAATTCCATGGACAGAGGAGACTGGTGGGCTATGTTCCATGGGGTCACAAAGAGTCAGACACTANGAATTCCTGTTTTTCTCATACATTAAAGTGCTGTTATGTGCAAAGCACTGTCCTAGCTTATGCAAGAGAATGGATAAATAAGTAAATATTTCTTCTGCCTACAGGAAATTCAGATTTGAAATATAGGAAGGAAATAAAGCTGCAAAATACTCTGAAGCTTTAGCAAATTGCAAGCAATCAGTAAAACAAAAAGAATACTGCCTTTATCAAATGTAACTTAGAAGGATTGCTTTCCTACTTTGTAATAACCCTATTGAGCACTGAGATATATACAGATGAGTAAGGGCCAGGTGCTATCATTGATATTGACAAAGGTATTACTAGATAGAAATAGGAAACCGAGTGTGAGAAGTGGAGAGAATGTGAATTAGGAAGAAACCTCAGTCATCCCAGACCAGATATGGATGAGTGCAGGTTAAGAAGAAGAAAGGTGAATGGTGTACTTAGGTACCAAAAATCAAAAACAGTCCAAATGAGTAGGGACCCAAAGAATATATGGGGAAGTATTTCTACTAAAGCCTAGAAAGTTAGATTAAGTCTGTGTTGTGCTGAGCATAAGGCACGTAAGAAAGATGAATTTTCTGCCTCAATTTTGTTTTGTTTTGTTTTGCTTTTTTCCTGTGATTTATTGGCACTAGCAGTAAAGACCTCGCCTGCCAGTGAAGGAAATGGAGAAGACATGGGCTTGATCCCTGTGTTGGGAAGACCCCCTGGAGGCATTCATAGCAACCCACTCCAGTATTCTTGCCTGGAGAATTCCATGGACAGAGGAGACTGGTGGGCTATGTTCCATGGGGTCACAAAGAGTCAGACACTACTGAAGTGACAGCATCCACACTACTAGGAATCACTGTTAGTCATATAATATACCTAGTCATCAATTAAAGTACACATCAATTTACTTGTTCTGTTAGTGTGAGAACACTTGCTAGAATACCCTCATAATGTTGAAATGTATTTGGAAATATTTTACTGATTTTTATTAATTGATTGATTGATGTAAGAGCAGAGATAACTAATAAGCAACAAAAAACCCCAGTAAGTCAGTGTAGAATAAGCATCCAGATTTATGAGCTTNGTGAGAACACTTGCTAGAATACCCTCATAATGTTGAAATGTATTTGGAAATATTTTACTGATTTTTATTAATTGATTGATTGATGTAAGAGCAGAGATAACTAATAAGCAACAAAAAACCCCAGTAAGTCAATGTAGAATATGCATCCAGATTTATGAACTTTTACATCATTGATGTATAATATGATGAGGGGTTGGTGAAATTACTATGGGAAACCCTGAGACCTAAGTTAACCAAGGACTCCTTGAAAGCCTCCTCCAGGAATTAACATTTTGTTGGAGGTGTGAAGCAGGAGTTAGCCCGAGAAAGTGGTGTATGTGAATGTGAGAATTAAGGAAGAGATTATGCATTGTTTTGTACAATGTCTAGGTGGGAGGGGCAGAGAAAGATAGAAAAATTAGTTAACATTGGGATCTAAGAATAGTGAGTATAATGGTTTGAGCAGAAGCAGAAGGTGAATGTTTATATTTACCTGTAAGTGTAGATGCCACATTATTAAAAGCACCACTGATTTAGAGAAAAACAGCAATTTACTCATTCATAAATATCAGAGCCTAGGTACCCAAACCATCAATGAAAACAAAATACCAAGAATAAATTATTGAAATGACTAAATGGATTGAGAGTCAGGAAATAGTCCTTGCCTCATTTTTAGCACTTCTAAGAATAAAAATGAACTTTACTCATTTTTAGAGAAGATGAGCTTTACTTTACAAAAGCATATCTGACTCACTGAAGAGTTCTGAAAAACATACATGACAAACATACATTACCAAAATTATGCACATCTAAGTTTTATATAGTTCAGGAGAAGGGAAT
The DNA here is from genome assembly GCA_006410735.1 of Raphicerus campestris. Taxonomy (NCBI): domain Eukaryota; kingdom Metazoa; phylum Chordata; class Mammalia; order Artiodactyla; family Bovidae; genus Raphicerus; species Raphicerus campestris. The sequence goes on from SJYW01026958.1 coordinate 67,139, forward strand.
CAAGGCCTGAATATTGTAACTTCTTTAAACCGTGATCTGTAACTACATTAACAGCCACCCAGTTCTGAGACTGTAACTGTTTGGAAGCCATTTTTAACAGAAAATCAAGACCCAATGTATCCTTAGTTATAGTACTGGGTTAAATTAGATTTAATCCAAGTTCTTTCACACTCATGTTTATAGATGTAACATCTTGTAGGAAAGTGATGTTTATAAATATAAACACTGGTACTATAAGATCCTAAGAAACCAACCAAAATACTAATGGCTTTCATTATATTTTATGAGACAATAAGAGAAAAGAACTTCTAATTCTCAGTCATAGTCACAGAAGAATTTCACACTAGCTTTAATTAACCAGAAAATTCAGACGATCAGAATTCTTATGTTCTGAATATGTTAGTTACCTTTTTCCTCTGTAGAAATGGCTTGATATTGAGACTGTTAACATTATTTTATCCTAGATTTCTTTTCTACCTCTTCTGCTTTGCATTTTTCTTCCATAGCCCCATGTCTACCTTCATATATTTGACCATTTAATTTTGCTGTTATGTAGTTATTAAGTCATATCATATTCTTTGAGACCCCATGGACTGTAACCCTGCCAAGTTCCCCTGTCCATGGGATTTTCCAGGCAAGAATACTGGAGTATGTTGTCATTTCCTTCTACAGGGGATCTTCCAGAGCCACAGATCAAACCCATGTCTCCTGCAATGGCAGGTGGATTCCTTACCTCTGAGCCACATGGAAAGCCAAATTGGAAGACTACTTGCCTATATCCTTAAGCCAGAAATTAGATATAGAAAGCTTTTGAGAATGTGGAAAGTTTGTATGTATGTGTATATAAAATATATATAATGTATATTTTATATATTTGTACATTTTGGGATAAAATCTAACTTCACTTTTTGTTTAAGTTTGCCACCAGCATTACCTAGGCAAAGTGCATAAGCACTCATTTTAATAATTGTATAAAATCCTATGACATACCACTAATTTTGTAACTATTTTTGTAGTAATACAAGTATTTATTTCATATTTTTGCCAATATAAATAATGGTACAATAATTCCTGTGTGTAGGTTGCATGCTTGCTAGGTTGCTTTGGTCATGTCTGACTCTGCAAGCCTATGTACTGTAGCACCCCAGGCTCCTGTGTCCGTGGGATTCTCCAGACAAGAATACTGAAATGGGTTGCCATGCCCTTTTTCAAGGAATCTTCCTGACCCAGGGATAGAACCCACATCTCATGTCTCCTTCATTGGCAGGTGAGCTCTCTATCACTAGTGCCACCTAGGAAGACTGTTGCTAGAGAGAGTGAAACATGTTAGTTGTGTCTGACTCTCTGTGACCCTGTGGACTGTAGCCTGACAGGCTCCTCTGTCCATGGGATTTCTCAGGCAGGAATACTGGAGTGGGTTGCCATTTCCTTCTCCAGGGGATATTTCTGACTTAGGGATCAAACCCAGGTCTCCCGCATTGCAGATGGTTTCTTTATTATCTGAGCCACCAGAAAAGCCTCTGCCATTGTAGATATTTATATCTAAATGTTTTTAAACATACACAACACTGACAAAATACTGGACAAGTAAGTAAAAAAAAGTGAATGCAGCTAAACCCTTTAAAATTTGCTCAGCCTTATTAATACACAGGGAAATGAAAATATCTTTCTCATCAATCTAAACCAATTTCAAAAGAGAAATTAAAACTACTACTGTAGGCATGTATACACTTTGATAGTTTGCTGATGGGAGTAAGCACCTTAGAGAAAGTAAACTAGCAATAGCTGGCGATTTTAAAAATCCTTTGCAAAGGATGTGTGTATTTTTAAAATACATTCATATTTTCTGACTTACTTGTCCATGTGTTTTATTAATGTTGATACAGAGAGCTTCTTTTAAATATGTAGAAAAATGTATATATGGAAGGTATTTGCCATTTTACTTCTTCACTTGATGATAGTTTTCCATGTCTTTTACTTTTGATAGTATTCAGTACATCCTTTGACATTCAAAGTATCAAATTATTGTTTTGTTCATATACTTTTTTTTTCATGGATCTAGGTGTCTTGTCTTACTTGAGAAAATTTACTTGGGCCCTAATTAATTTTCTTTAATTTGTACAATTTTCAATTTTTTCCTTCTATTAAATATTTTATTCTGTCTGGATAAAAAATCATAGACACAAAATAAGGTTCTAAAATTGTTTTCTATTAGTGATAGCCAACCATATTTCCAGCAACCAATGTAACATCTTAAGTAAAAACTGACAAGGCAGGCCACTTGGCTGTGATCTTTTACCATCCATTTAACTGGTCCAAGACTGTGCTTGTCACTTTAAAACGGGTATTATAATGACACTTACTTCTTAGGTGGTTACAATAAACAAATAAAATTATTATCCATAAATTATTTGCACATATATATAAGTGTAATTATTATTTAAATACACCATACTTTTCACAGGTGGCGCTTGTGGTAAAGAACCTCCCTGCTAATGCAGGAGGCATAAGAGACTTGGATTCAGTCCCTGGATTAGGAAGATTCCCCTGGAAAAGGACATGACAACCCACTCCAGTATTCTTGCCTAGAGAATCCCATGGAGAGGGGAGCTTGGCAGACCACAGTCCATGGGGTTGCAAAGAGTCAGACACGACTGAAGTGACTTAGCACATTCACAGCACAGCCTCTGTACAAAGACACACTTGCTATGTTTCAAGTTGTAATTTAAATTCATGTATTTTCTGAAGGATTTTATTTCTGCTTAAAAATGTATCTTCTCCCATGTGAATGTATTTCATTTTGTTGACAGTACTTGTATAATTCTGTTATCTAGATGTGTCCCTATNTACAAAGACACACTTGCTATGTTTCAAGTTGTAATTTAAATTCATGTATTTTCTGAAGGATTTTATTTCTGCTTAAAAATGTATCTTCTCCCATGTGAATGTATTTCATTTTGTTGACAGTACTTGTATAATTCTGTTATCTAGATGTGTCCCTATATAAACTTTTTTTTTTCAAAACTTTAATGGACATTTTAATTTATTTATTTTTCAATAGAAACAGAAAGAAAAACAAAAGCAAGTAAATAGAAAATCAATTTTAGGTCATATTTAGTAAATATCCTACACTTTTCCACTTTAAAATAAATTGAAATAATATTTTCTTACTCTTTACAAACCTGCTCACATCTGTGGTGGTTCTTTTTCTTTTGCAAGTTTCCATGTTTTTTTCTTACTGTTTAAAATTTGAGTAGATTTCTGAATGTCTACTCACTGCATTAGCTTGTTTCAAATTATTAGTGTTTGTTTAATTTTAATATATATTTTGTATAATAATTTTAGCATGTTTAATTTCATTTTGCTTGATCTTCTCTATTTAATTAATGTTTAATTTCTTAGATTGACTATTACACTCATTCACTTTCAATTTATTTTCCTCATTATTAGAATATATAAATCTATATATTTTCCTTCTCATTGAAAACTGGTCACTACATATTTAAATTATTGATATTAAGTTTTTCTTTCCCTTTTACTTCTAGGTAACTTGTAGTTCACTTTTCATCTCTAGGCTACTTGGAAGTAACATTTCTTTTTAATATTTATAGTATTTTTAATAGAATTTTTTCTTATTTTTAGAACTGACCAAAGAATGTGTGCTGTAATAGAGCTAATTTCGTCATCAATTAAACTTTAGGTGAAGATTCATATACACACATACATACACACATTTATACAAAATATTTTATGAATAAAGGATAAAATATATAATTTGTTTACAAGATAAATAACTTTACATTGATCATAATATAGTTTTCAATTTTTGATATTTGAAAGATTAAGATAAATATGAAAACTATTCTGCTACAAACATCTAGAACTAGATAAACTAGAAAAAATATAACAATCATTTAAATGTGACGCTGAGCTTGTATATACATGCTTGCATGCTTAGTCACCCAGTCCTGTCCAACACTTTGTGATGCCATGGACTGCAGCCCACAAGGTTCATCTGTCCTTAGGGATTCTCCAGGCAAGAATACTGGAGTGGATTGCCATGTCCTCCTCCAGGGGAATCTTCCCAACCCAGGGAAAACACAGGTCTTCCACACTGCAGGTGGATTCTTTACCATCTGAGCCCACAGGGAAGCCCACGAATACTGGAGTGAGCAGCCTATTTTTTCTCCAGGGCAATTAAACTGGGGCTTCCTGCATTCCCAGTGGATTCTTTACCAACTGAGCTACTGGGAAAACCCAAGCTTGCACATAAGAAATTCTTCTTGTAGCTTAGTAGTATAGTTTGAAGTCAGTCAGCCTAATTTGTTTTTCTTTCTCAAGATTACATTGGCTATCCAGATACTTTTTGTTGCTTCTGTACGTGCCATGCGTGCCAAGTCACTTCAGTCATGTCTGNTTGTAGCTTAGTAGTATAGTTTGAAGTCAGTCAGCCTAATTTGTTTTTCTTTCTCAAGATTACATTGGCTATCCAGATACTTTTTGTTGCTTCTGTACGTGCCATGCGTGCCAAGTCACTTCAGTCATGTCTGACTCTTTTCAATCTCATGGACTGTAGCCCACCAGGCTCCTCTGTCCATGGAATTCTCCAGGCAACAATACTGGAGTGAGTTGCCATGCCCTTCTCCAGGGGATCTTTCTGACCCAGCAATTGAAACTGTATCTCTTGTGGCTCCTGCATTGCAAGTGGATTCTTTACCACTTAGCCACCAGAGAAACCCTTTTTGCTTCCATACAAATTTTCAAAGTTTTCATTCTATTTCTGTGAAAAATGCCATTGGTAATTTAATAGGGTTGCATTGAGTCTGTGGAGTGTCTTGGGTAGTATAGTCATTTTAGCATTATTGATTCTTTCAATCCTAGAACATGGTATAGTTTTTCATCTATTTATGCCATCTTCATTTCTTTCATCAATGTCATAGTTTTTGGAGTACAGGTTTTTTGACTCCTTAGATAGGTTTATTTTTAGGTATTTTATTCCTTTTGATGTGATGGTAAATGTGATTATTTCCTTAATTTCTCTTTCTGATTTTTCATTGATAGTGTATGGAAGTGCAACAGATATCTGTGCATTAATTTTGTGTCCTGAAACTTTACTGAATTCATTAATAAGCTCTAATAGCTTTCTGGTAGCATCTTCAGGATTTTCTACATATAGTATTGTGTCATTTGCAAACAGTGACATTTTTACTTCTTTTTTCCCAATATGGATTCCTTTTATTTTTTCTCTTTTCTGATGGCTGTGGCTAGGAATTCCAAAACTATGTTAAGTAGAAGTGGCAAGAGTGACCATCTTTGTCTTGTTCCTTATCTTAGAGGAAATGCTTTCAGCTTTTCACCATTGAGTATAATGTTAGCTGTGGGTTTGTCATACATGAAATTTATTATGTTGAAGCATGTTCCCTCTATGTCCATTTTCTGAAGAATTTTACCACAATGAAGAATACTTTTTGACATATATTGCAGCAATATCTTTCTGGATTCATGTCATAGAGTAATGAAAATAAAAGCAGAAATAAATGACATCTAATTAAACTTAGAGGCTTTTGCACAGTAAAGGAAACCATAAGCAAAATGAAAAGAAAAAAAAGAAAAGCAAACCTAGAGAATGGAAGAAGCTATTTGCAAATGATGCAGCTAAAAAAGAGTTAATTTTCAGATTATACGAACAGCTCATACAACCAATATAAAAAAATTAAATTAAAAAATAGGCTGAAAATCTAAATAAACAGGAAGACATACAGATGGCTAACAGGCATATAACAAAATGTTCAGCATCACTAATTATTAATATTAGAGAAATGCAAATCAAAACCCTGATAAAGTATCATCTCACATAGGTCAGAATGGTATTATCAAAAAGTCTGTAAATAATAAATGGTGGAGAGGATATGTGAACACTTATACTGTTAGTGGGAATGTAGATTGGTACTGCTGCTGTTACTAAGTCACTTCAGTTGTGTCCGACTCTGCGTGACCCCAGAGATAGCAGCCCACCAGGCTCCCCCATCCCTGGGATTCTCCAGGCAAGAACACTGGAGTGGGTTGCCATTTCCTTCTCCAATGCATGAAAGTGAAAGGTGAAAGTGAAGTTGCTCAGTCGTGTCTGACTCTTAGCGATCGCATGAACTGCAGCCTACCAGGCTCCTCTGTCCATGGGATTTTCCAGGCAAGAGTACTGGAGTGGGATGCCATGTACAGCCACTATGAAAAGCAATTTACCTAAAAATATAATTACCAATCTCACCTCTGGGCACATATCAGGAAAAAATAAAAAGTATAATTCAAAAAGATACATGCCCCCCCAATGTTCAGAGTGGCGCTATTTACATACAGTAGCCAAAGTATGGAAGCAACCCAAATGTTCATTGATAGATGAATGGATAAAAATATGCAAGAGGATATTAGTCAACCACAAAAATAATGAAATAATGCCACTTACAGCGACATGGATGGACCTAGAAATTACCATACTAAGTAAAGTAAGCCAGAGAGAGAAAGACAAATGTCATATGGTATGGTTTAAATGTGGAATTAAAAGAGAGAGAGAGAGAAACAAATGAACTTATTTCCAAAACAGAAAGAGACTCACAGACATAGAAAACAAATTTATGGTTACCAAAGGGAAAAGTAGTAGAGGTTAAATTAAGAGATTAGAATAAACATATATACACTATGATATGTAAAATAAATAAATAAGACCTACAGTACACCACAGAGAACTATACTCAATATTTTGTAATAACCTATAAGGAAAAGAAATATAAAAAAGAATGTATACATTGTACAGCTGAAACTAACACAACATTGTAAATCACTGTAGTTCAATTTTTTAAAATGTAGCTTTGAGTTTTATCTTTAGCATGAATGTATTCTTTAGATGGAGTGCTTATAATAACTTTAATAGTAGAATACATGGTACTTAAGGTACAATCAATTGTATTATATCATGAGGACTATAAAAGGATGTGTTCTTGAAAGATATTTATAAAATTTTCCTACTGTTATGTTCAAAACTGAACTTCTATATCAAGTATAACTTTTGTATATAAAAAATTCCAATTAACTCTAATTCTTCTAATTTAAATGAATTTCTTCATTTATTTCTATACTTATATTGCTACAGGGTAGAAAATTTGGTTCCTATATTTTGGGGATTTTCTCACAAAGTGAATCCATCATAGTCTTCAGTTCAGTTCAGTCGTGTCCGACTCTTTGCGACCCCATGAACTGCAGCATGCCAGGCCTTCCTGTCTATCACCAACTCCTGGAGTTCACTCACACTCATGTCCATCGAGTCAGTGATGTCATCCAGCCATCTCATCCTCTGTTGTCCCCTTCTCCTCCTGCCCCCAATCCCTCCCAGCATCAAAGTCTTTTCCAATGAGTCAGCTCTTTGCATGAGGTGGCAAAAGTACGGAGTTTCAGCTTTAGCATCATTCCTTCCAAAGAAATCCCAGGGTTGACCTCATTCAGAATGGTCTGGTTGGATATCCCTGCAGTCCAAGGGACTCTCAAGAGTCTTTTCCAACACCACAGTTCAAAAGCATCAATTCTTTGGTGCTCAGTCTTCTTCACAGTCCCACTCTCACATCCATACATGACCACAGGAAAAACCATAGCGTTGACTAGACAGACCTTAGTCGGCAAAGTAATGTCTCTGCTTTTGAATATGCCATCTAGGTTGGTTATAACTTTTTTCCAAAGAGTGAGCGTCTTGCTGGGGTCCAGCCCCAGTGGATCCAGGGTAATTTGAAGTGGGGACAGAGTCAGCAATTAGGAAAGAATTATTTAAGTAGAGATATAAAGAGAGATTAGGGAAGAATAGTGTAGTGAGAGAGAAGAGAGAAAACAGAGGAGAAAAAGAGGTTGTATTCCCTGGTTTACATAGAAAGCCAAATAAAGCCCAGAAATAAGGGGTTTACACCATTTACATAAGGCCACAGGCACCCACTTGAATAGCAAAGGGTGCCCCACCTTGGGCTCCCTTTCACATAGGTCTTAGAAGCCCAGGCAAATAAGTAGACATGGTGAGCCTCTATGTTCCAGATGGGAATTCAGCCTGAAAAGGAGAAAAAGAAAAGAAGACACGGGGGAAGCCAGATTTCCGAGAAACTGTTTCATTCTTTATTTTCCAGGAATGCTTTTATACTTTTAGTTATACATAGAGATCAATGGATAATACAAAGTCATGCAGGGTCAGCAGCCCTGACCCTTATCAAGACCAGGCTTTCTCTCTGCATGCTTAACTTATACACAGGTCTTAGGTGATTTACATCGTCTTCTGGCCAGGAGGCCTATTAGCATTTTATGGCCCTTTTCTGATAAGGGTCCAACAACCAGAAACCTTATTTGCCCTAAAAGTGTTGTTCTTACTAAAGTCTGGTGCCACTCTCAGAAAGAACTAATTAAGGTTGCATTCTTACATAGCAAGGATACAACAATTTATAAAAGGAAAGAGGAGTACAGTGATTTATAACAAAGATAAAAATTCATTAACTCAAAGGTCTAGCATTGCTAACATCAAACTACTATATTTCTATTTCTGCATCCCAATTACATTGATTAATATCCTCCCAGGTGCCTAAAAGATGGAGGCATGGTGGCAATCATAATTCAACAATGAAACTCTTCACCAATATAATTCTTAGCTCTTTAAAAAAGGCTCTATATCTTTAAGATGTTTTAAGCTTCGTGCCTCTCGCCATTGGGGGGCTGTAAACAATCACACGCATAGTTGTAAAAGTACAGGTAAACCTGTCAGGCAAGTTAAAGTGCCATCAGAGGGATCTGAGCTGAAACACTCCTTTTATATGCAAGAGACTGTTAACTTGAGCTCTAAGTTAACTTTTTCCAGAGAAAGGTGGCGGGGGATAGCCTCCTGTTAATGTCAGAAGAGTTGGTGACAGGCATAATACAATAAGGCAGACAGACTCCAGTTTGGGGGTAGATGCCTGCAAAAGTCCAAAGGGACCCTCAAGGCCTGATCTTGCCTTTGCCCTGTCGAGTCTCTTCCTCATGACCTTTGCCACGGGTGGGATTCCCCATGCTGGCTCTGGGCAGCGTCTTTTAATTTCATGGCTGCAATCACCATCTGCAGTGATTTTGGAGCCCCCCAAAATAAAGTCTGACACTGATTCCACTGTTTCCCCATCTATTTCCCATGAAGTGATCTTATATATAACTTATGATCTTATATATAAAACTTATGATCATAGTCTTAGTAATCAGTAAATCCAAATGAAAATTAAGAAAAGAAAAAAAGAATTCTTAAATGCTCTAATTAGAAACAAAGAATTGACTGAACTCTGGATTATTTGATACTTTACTTCATCCTTGAGCTGCTCTGGGTGGTGGGGGTCGTCAGTTCTGGCAAGTGGAAATTGAGACAGGATCATTGGTTGCAGGACTCTATAAGGGCTTAGCACAGCAAAGGCATAGACTAAAAAAAAATCTGCCCTGCTGAAAAAAATGTCAGGGACCACTTCATTTTTCACAGATTTCAAAGTAGAAGAATGAAAGTCTTCCATGACAATTAGAAATTCAGGGTCTGACTTCTGCATGGATATAGAGATTGAATTATACTGGCCAAACAGTAAAATTCTTCCCTTTCTGAGATTATATAACTTTTAAAATGGCAAGACTCTGATAAAAGTCATGCTATTGTGGTTGATCACATCTCTCTCTCAAATCACAAAGAATTTGATTAGAAATAAGAAGCCCCTCAAAAGTTGTGATAGTAATTTTATATTTCAAATCCCTTATCTAAGAAGCAATTCATCTGGTTAATGAAAAGCAAACACAATTAGGGTTAGAACTTTTCAAACTTGAAGTGATCCTTAAATAAAAAGGAATATGAAATGAATGTTCTCTAAATTATTTAAATTCATTAAATAAGGAATCTAAACTACAAAGTGCTAAACCAAGTGCTCTGAACCTTGTGAAATACTAATAAGCTTTTCTGAGTAGTAACTACATGAAGTTCCCAACTTAGTATTTTCAACTTTACTATAGTGTGAAAGCAACAAGCTCTCAGTAGAAACAGTAGTTCATATTTTAAATTTTGATCTTTTCCTGGATAAATGCTATATGATAGGTGATGTTGGGCTGTGTCACTGAGTCACAGAACCTCAAAGAATACACTTACAACCATTCTGTACTCATACAATTATCTTGTTTTTCACTTTCAATATTCAATGAATTCTGAGGTGTTCAATGCTTTATTTTAAAAAATAGGCTTTATGTCAGATGATATTACCCAACTGTAGGCTAATTTATATGTTCTGAGCAAATTTAAGGTAGGCTAGGCTAAGCTACAGAGAAGGCAATGGCAACCCACTCCAGTACCCTTGCCTGGAAAATCCCATGGACGGAGGAGCCTGGTAGGCTGCAGTTCATGGGGTCAATACGAGTAGGACACGACTGAGTGATTTCACTTTTCACTTTCATGCATTGGAGAAGGAAATGGCAACACACGCCAGTGTTTTTCCCTGGAGAATCCTAGGGATGGAGGAGCCTGGTAGACTACCGTCTATGGGGTCACATAGAGTCGGACATGACTGAAGTGACTTAGCAGCAGAAGCAGCAGCAGCAGTCTAAGCTAGTGGGTTCAGTAGTTTAAGTGTAACAACTGCATTTTTTAATTATGAAATTTCCAACTTTTGATGGGCTTATTTGGAAAAATACATATATATATATATGTATATTGATAATGTGCACATTGATATGAATCTTTATGTATATATGCATAATAAATTGGTAAATCACAAAGAAAATACAGGATAGTGAACAGATGGTAAATCTGAAATGATTACAGAAATGTTAATGTAGATGCCAGATAAAATAAAAAGTTCTGGAAATTTAATTAAAAGAGTTTCATTGTCTAGTTGCTTTGTCATGTCCTACTCTTTTGTGGTCTCATGAACTGTAGCTAGCCAGGGTCCTCTGTCCTTGAGATTTCCCAGGAAGAATAGTGGAGTGGCTTGCCGTTCCCTTCTCCAGGTGATCTTACTAACCCNAGAGATGTGTATAAGAGACAGGAGTTTCATTGTCTAGTTACTTTGTCGTGTCCTACTCTTTTGTGGTCTCATGAACTGTAGCTAGCCAGGGTCTTCTGTCCTTGAGATTTCCCAGCAAGAATACTGGAGTGGCTTGCCGTTCCCTTCTCCAGGTGATCTTACTAACCCAGGGATGGAACCTGAATCTCCTGAATAGGCAGGTAAATTCTTCACCATTGCGCCACCAAGAAAGTGTTTCTGGTGGTTATAACAGAGGAAACCAAACATGAAAAAGGCAATATCTGAAATAAAATAGCTTTGATCTTTTTTAAGAGTTGATAAAATATACCAATTTTTTAAATTATAAATTACAGTGAGGGACTTCCCTGGTGGTTCAATGGTTAGGACTCTTTCCAGTAGAGGGGGTGCACATTTGATCCCTGATCAGGGAACTAAGATCCCACATGCCTCAGGAGGAAGAAAGGAAGGAAAGAGAAAGAAAAAGAAAGCAGGAGAATAAAATAAAGATAACTCAGTAAATTTTCTGTTAAACTATAATTCTATACCTATGAAATTTTGAGGACTCCAGAGATAAAGATTTAAACAGATAAATTTCCTGCTCTCAGAAGTTTCCTATAATATTGAATGTGTGTGGTTTATTTATTATTACAAACTCTTCATCTCTCTCTGTAACAGAATTATATTGCAGTTCCTTCCAGTATGAGTGATATATACTTCTCTACCCACAGCTTGCAGGCTTAGCCATGTGACTTGCTTTGGCCACTTATGTGACATAATTCTAGTAGAGACTTAAAATGTTCTTGTGTGGTCTAGCTTGCTTCCTGTGCTCCTGTGATCATCATGAGGAATGTAACCTCCAAATATATGCTGCCCCTTTAACCTGGGCCCAGTAATGATATTCATGAACAAACGTGAACCTAACCAGAAACACAGAGCTAAACTTATCCCACTTCACATTCTGAAGCAGTGATGTTTTGATTGCCTCACAGATTCATACGGAAAATAAATATGCATTACTATAAGACATTGAAGATTTTTACCATGCAATATAATTGTAGCAATTGCTTCCAAAAACAGTGTGTTTCAAGAGATGGGAAAGGAAATTGAACATAAAAAAAGGAGTAGGAAAAAGGAATGATGATGATCAAATGTATGGTAAATATTTAAGTAAATTCAAACAAGCCCAAACTTTATGACAACCATGACAATGACTAATTTATGTCATATGGGAAAGGGGTACAACTAAAATTCAGTTTAGTCAGAAGCACAGAGGCTGGTTTGAAAATTAATAGAAATAATGTCTTGGATAGTACCAAGTTTAGTTTCAAATTGGTTTACTCCCAGCCAGTCAATTAATGACATAATGACACACAGAAGAAAGAACCTGGATAGAGGTATATAAACATGGGCTCATCTTCATAGTGCATCCTTTATTTCCCTAAAAGCCATAGGCAAAGCTTTGTTATTTATGCTGTCTGTGGGCTGCAGGAAGCACAAGCTGGAATCAAGACTGCCAAGAGTAATATCAATAACCTCAGATATGCAGATGACACCACCCTTAAGGCAGAAAGTGAAGAAGAACTAAAAAGCCTCTTGATGAAAGTGAAAGAAGAGAGTGAAAAGTTGACTTAAAGCTCAACATTCAGAAAACGAAGATCATGGCATCTGGTCCCATCACTTCATGGGAAATAGATGGGGAAACAGTGGAAACAGTGTCAGATTTTATTTTTCTGGGCTCCAAAATCACTGCAGATGGTGATTGCAGCCATGAAAGTAAAAGACACTCCTTGGAAGGAAAGTTATGACCAACCTAGATAGCATATTAAAAAGCAGA
>SJYW01026958.1:88040-105898 GCA_006410735.1 Raphicerus campestris
ACATGGGTTTCAGTAGACTTCAGGTGTTGGTGATGGACAGGGAGGCCTGGTGTCCTGCAGTTCATGGGTTTGCAAACAGTCGGACATGACTGAGAGACTGAACTGAACTGAACTGAACTGCATTGACCTAGGATTTACCAAATCAGAAACACCTGGAATCATGTCCTTGCAGCCTTTTATTTGAAGTAATGGAATGGGCACTTCTGAACTCAAGAATTTATGTAATTAGAAGACATTTGTGTCTTTTTTTTTTTTTAACTATGCCACAGTATACCATACTTTTTTGCATTTTATTTTCTGCTGAATCATCTGGCTTAGACAAGGTTTGAGTAGGGCAGATCTAATCAGAGACTACTTCTAAATCAATCTGGACATTCCTGTGATATAAAAATTTAAAAAATTGATAATTTGTAAAAAGTATATATACTTGGATTTGTTCCTCTAATTTATGGTTAAAATCAGTTATATTTATTGCTTATCATCAATTTTATCCTTTTTCTAGTTTTATCCTGATTATATTTTCTTACCACACCATGTTGATTTAGATGTCTTTCCAGACTACTACTGAGGCCATTAGTATCTCCAAAGTTATAATTAATCTGTGTCTCTGCATCAATGCACCAACATTAAATTATAATTGTGTGCTACTCTTACTCCAAAGCAAGGCATTATTCTTCAGGATATTTCCTTACAAGGCAAGAACTTAAGAAATTGTGCCTCCTCACACTCTAAATTCTGTATGGGCTAATGTAATTTTGGATTCCTGGTGGGTCAGTGGTAAAGAATCCACCTGCCAGTGCAAGAGATACATGAAATTCGGGTTTGATCTCTGGGTCAGGAAGATCCTGTGGAAAAGGAAGTGACAACCTATTCCAGTATTCTTGCCTGGAAAAATCACATGCACAGAAACCTGGCAGGCTACAGTCATAGGGGTCACAAAGAGTCAGACATGACTGAGAAAATGTGCACAGAGCCACCAATTTGAATTATTTGGTCCTACACTAGTGTGAATAGTAATACTAATGGTGTCAGTGTAGTTTAGAAAAGTATTTGATAGCTGAGGAATTAAAGCACTAATAACCACTTTTATTTAAGTATCTCATGATTTTAAACAGATTTTCCAAGAGATGCTGATATCTTGTAGAGTTTCTTACAGCAACATTTCACCAAAAGCTAAATCTTCCTGAAAGACTAAATATGATTTTTTGTAATGTGCTGGCAAGATACTTCAATAGTTTTGACGAACTCAGTGAACCCTAAATATGGCAGTTTTCCTATCCTTCTGGATTTTCAGGATCTTAACTACTATATTGTATAATAATTTGTATTCTTTCAAGTAATAGGGAAAAATAAGTCAATGTAAGTTCACCATGTGAATTAAGAATAGCAGTAATAAATGCATGTATGAAAATCTTTGTTATTGTATAATTGCTCAGTCACATCTGACTCTTTGCAGTCCTAAGGATTGTAGCCAGCCAGGCTTCTCTGTCCATGGGATTTTCTGGGCAAGTATACTGGAATTGGTTGCCATTTCCTTCTCCAGTGAAATTTTTTTAAAAAAGAATTACTTGGTTCTATCTAGCTATAAAATATTCCATATCTGTTTCAAGAACACTTATGAACAGATACTCAAAATTTCAACTCATATTTCATTGCACATTGATTTATCATATATTTATATTTCATGTCATACATTTGCAGGAGGCCCTGGTTTGGTTCCTGGTCAGAAAGATCTGCTGGAAAAGGGATAACCTACCTACTCCAGTATTCTTGGACTAACCCTGTGGCTCAACTGTTAAAGAATCCACCTGTAGTGTGGGAGACTTGGGTTTGATCCCTGGGTTGGGAAGATCCCCTGGAGAAGGGAAAGGCTACTCACTCCAGTATTGTAGCCTGGAGAATTCCATGGACTGTATAGTCCCAAAATGTTGTACACAACACTTTCACTTTTCATACATTTATACCTGTATATAAAGTAGTCAACTTTATTATATGCTTTAGGTAGATATTCTTGCATGAGGATTTATGTATTTTTCTTAGAATACATGACAATATGTTTTCTTCTTATTTTAGCAATGTTTCCTCCTCAAAAAAAGAATAAAGCTATATCTGTACAGATTTTTTAAGATTATGTTTCTTTTTTTTAAATAGTCTTTATTCATTATCATTTTCTAGCTTGTAGTGTTGCAGATAAGAAATTTAATATTGTTTTGGATTCTTTTTTCTTTTAAAATACTGTATTTTCAGTAAGCTCTTTAAACATAGAGATTTTAATCTCAAATTCTTTTTCAGGTTCAGTTTAGTTCAGTCACTCAGTTGTGTCCAACTCTTTGTGACCCCATAGACTGCAGCACACCAGGCTTCCCTGTCCATCACCAACTTCTGGAGCTTGCTCTAACTCATGCCCATTGAGTCAGTGATGCCATCCAACCATCTCATCCTCTGTCTTCCCTTCTCCTGCCTTCAATCTTTCCCAGCATCAGGGTCTTTTCCAATGCATCAGTTCTTCACATCAGGTGGCCAAAGTATTGGAGTTTCAGCTTCAACATCAATCCTTCCAATGAATATTCAGGACTGATTTCCTTTAGGATGCACTGGTTTGATCTTCTTNATGTGAAGAGTTGACTCATTGCAAAATACTCTGATGCTGGGATGGATTGGGTGCAGGAGGAGAAGGGGGCAACAAAGAATGAGATGGCTGGATGTCATCACTGACTCGATGGGCACAAGTCTGGGTGAACTCCAGGAGTTGGTGATGGACATGGAGGCCTGGTGTGCTGCAATTCATGGTGTTGCAAAGAGTCAGACATGACTGAACGACTGAACTGAACTTAACTGAGACTTTTCTGACGAATACAGAGCAGTTGAAAATAAATTAAACGTTAGTATAAAAACCCAGTTAGCCAGCTATTGGCTTTTTAATGGTAAGGAATAAACATATAAGTTATTTCCAACTTCTGTCATTGGATGCCTCCAAAATTTCATAAAAATATATGTGTTTGAGACGTCTACTGGAAAAATAAGGAACACAGGGAAGAAGACTTTTTATAAAAGCTCTTATAAGCATCTTTCTAAATACTTCCTGGAATAAAACTACTATCAGTGGATTTATGGTGCTTTTTACAATAAAATAATAATTGCTAATAATAAATTTCAATTAGCTGATTCAGTTCTATGATGAGAGTCTNCTTATAAGCATCTTTCTAAATGCTTCCTGGAATAAAACTACTATCAGTGGATTTATGGTGCTTTTTACAATAAAATAATAATTGCTAATAATAAATTTCAATTAGCTGATTCAGTTCTATGATGAGAGTCTGACAATAATAATGTACTGTTGGTGATAGCAGTGATAATGGTAGTGAGATGGAGGAAGAGGAGGAGTTTAACTATTATTAGGGAGAGGAGCGCTTTGATGTCAAGGTTTCAGTATCCACACCAAGCCCACTGTTTCTCACTGCTTTCAGGCTTTGTTGTCACCTGTAAAATAAACTATAATCTTTTAACTAAATATTTTGTTGCTATCACTGGAGAAGGAAATGGCAACCCACTCCAGTATTATTGCCTGGAGAATCCCATGGATGGGGGAGCCTGGTAGGCTACAGTCCACAAGGTTGCAAAGAGCTGGACACAACTGAGAGACTTCACTTTCACTTTATTGTTATTGTTCTCTTCATTTTAGGACTCTGGAGGCAAATGAGAGTGAGGTGCTTTAGTGATTAAACTTTTGGACAAAATGAAAAAATCTACAGAGACTGACCTCATCTTCACTCTAGTCTACTGTTAAACAACAGAAACTTCTGTGCCAGCACTCACTCTTCTTTCAGGCTGAGTCATTTCCTAAGAGGCTCCTTATTCCTTGAAGTAGATGCTCAGCAGAAATGCCCCAGTGGTACTTTAATTATGTCCATGAAAGCTTGGGGATGGGAGTAATTTCAATGACAGAGCATGTAGAATATTTTCAGCAACTTCATTAAGTCATTTACTTTGGAGTAAAACATTTTTCACTATTAAGTATAATGTTAGTTGTAGCTTTTTCAAAGATATCTTTTATCATATGGAGATGCTGAAAATTTCAATAATGAGTTTTGTGTGTTGTTAAATACTTCTGCATCTATTAAGATATGCATATTATTTTTGTCTGTTAATATGATGAAATGCATTGATTTATTTTCAAATAATAATAATTTCACTGGCTATATTTCGTTATTTTTGGTTGTTCAAGAGGGAAAAGGATTGATAACATTACTCAGATCTTTTTTATTCTTTTCACTATCTGCTTTATCAGTCAGTGAGAAAAAAGTTTTAACTATCTCCAGTAAATCTGTATGTTTGTATACTCCTTTCAATTCCATCTTTTTTCCTTATGTATTTTGGAACTTTAAAAAAATTAAGTGCACTCACATTTAAGATTGTTACAATCCTTATTGAATTGGTCCCTCTGTTAGTATAAAATGTTTCCCTTTTCTCTGATAATTTTATTAAATAAGAAATCTGCTTTATCTTACGTTAATATATCAAATTCCTCTTTCTTAGTATTTTCATAATATATCTGTTCGAGCTTTCTTTTAATCTATTAGTATATTTTTAATCTATAGTATATTTAATATATAAAATACATAGCACACTTAATCTGTAATATATTTATATTGGTTTCTCATATACCAAATGTAGCTGGATCTTGCTTTTTATTTAACTTGGTAATCTCTGTCATTGAACTGGAGTTTTAGATCATTTCAGTTAGGTTGAATGTGTTCATTATCAATTTTCTGTTTGCTTCAGTTGTTCTGTTCCTTTTTCCCTGCCTTGTTTTGATTTAGTTGCTTACTTTTACAATTTGCTTTCTATTTATTTTTGTTTATTTATTTATTGTGGCTCTTCTGGGTCTTCGTTGCAGACCAGGCTTTCTCTAGTTGCAGTGAGCAGGGACTGCTCTCTAGCTGCAGTGCACAGACTTCACGTTGCTGTGGCTTTTCTTGTTACGGAGAACAGGCTCTAGAGCACACAGACCTCAGTAGTGCACACGCTCAGTAGTTATGTGTATGGGTCTAGCTGCTCCATTGCACGTGGAATCTTCCCAGACCAGGGATTGAACCCATGTCCCCTATGTTGGCAGGCAGACTCCCAACCACTGGACAACCAGGGAAGTCCTATGTTTGGCTTTCATTGCACTGTTGTTTTATAACTCTTATCTCTTTGTTAGCTATGAAAATCCAGAGTTCACAGTATACATCTTTTTATTTTTTCCACTGAAAAACTTGGTTAACCATTGACACAATATACATCTTATAGTCTACCAAATCTAGTGCCACTGCCTACTAAAAGAAAGTAGATAAGATTTTGCCTCCATTTCACTCCATCTGTGCTTTTGATGTTATTTTTAGTTCTGTATGTGTTATACACTATTATATTTTAATTTTTGTTCACACAGTTAACTATTTTAATTATTTTACAGAGACATGTAAATATGTTTATTATATAATTCTGCTTTCATTTGTATATATTTAAATTATTGTCCAATGCCATTTTTCCTCTGTTTGAAGAACTTTTCATGTTTTTGTAGTTCCAACTTGCTAGTGATGTGAATTCTCAGCTTTTATCTGAATAACTTTTTCTTTCACTTCCAATTTTGGAATTTTTTTTTAAAAACAGCCAAGCTGACAGCTCTGGATTATTTTTCCTTAGAAGTACTTTAATAGTATCATTACATTTTTTTCCTACTTGCATAAATTTTGACAAACAAAGCTTTGTCACTTTTAAGTGTGTTTCTTTGTACATAAGTGAAGTGAAGTCGCTCAGTCGTGTCCGACTCTTTGCAACCCCATGGGCTGTAGCCTACCAGACGCTTCTGTCCATGGGATTCTCCAGGCAATAGTCCTGGGGTGGATTGCCATTTCCTTCTTCAGGAAATCTTCTCGACCCAGGGATCGAACCTGGGTCTCCCACATTGTATACAGACGCTTTACCATCTGAGCCACCAGGGAAGTCCTTCTTTGTACATAATAGGTTCTATTTTTTTTTTTTCTTTTTTACTGACCTCTGGCTACTTTTAAGTTGCTTCTTTACATCACTGATCTTATCAATTTAATTTTGATATGCCCCAGTGTTGTTTTCTTTGTTTATTCTGTTTGACACTTGTTAAGCTTCTTGGATGTGTGGATTTAGAGTTTAATCAAATTTGGAACATTCTCTACTACTGTGTTCAAAACTGTGACTCCCAGCCACTCCTCTTTCTAGATTCAATTATACATGATAGAATATAGTTACTGTTTCACAGTTCATTGTAGTCTTTTTATGTATAGTCTTTTTCTTTAATCTGTGCTCCATTTCTATTGTTATACCTTCATTCATTTTTATTTTATATGTATATTTTCTTTATGAGTTTTCATTTTGTAATATTTTATATCTCTTCTCTCTTTATCATACTCATACTTTTTTGCCTTATTGAATCTATGACACAAAAGTATGCTTTTTAAGTATTTGCAAATGTCTTTGTTATATGAAGAAATATTATGAGAAATATTTTCTACCTTCATTGATTGTATGTGTTTTATGTTATTAAACACTAGATTTTGTCACATTTCCTTAAGAAGTGTTTGGCTTTGGTCTGGTCACAATTTATTTTACTGAGTTGCAGCTGACACACAATATTATATTAGCTTCAGGTGGGCAATAATGATTCAATATTTTGTATGCATTATGAAATGATCATTGTGATAATTCCAGTTATCATCTGTCACCATACAGAGTTGTTATATTATTGACTATACAGTAAATCCCCTATATATGAATGAGTTCTATTCTAAGAGCACATTCATTATGCCTTATTTGTAAGTCTAACAAAGTCTACTTACCAAACTAACACAATCGTCTATCTAGTATTGAACTGTAATAGGTTTATAATACTTTTCACATAGGTAATACATTAAAAAAAATAATAAAAATAAAGAAAACATTTTTAATCTTATACTAGAGTACATGGAAAAGTACAGTAGTACAGTACAACACGGTTGATATCAAGTGAATAGGCAAGAAGAGTTACTCATTGGAGAAAGGAGAGGAGGTGGGAGATGGTAGAGCTGAAGGTCAGCAATAGGANTATTTGTAAGTCTAACAAAGTCTACTTACCAAACTAACACAATTGTCTATCTAGTATTGAACTGTAATAGGTTTATAATACTTTTCACATAGGTAATACATTAAAAAAAACAAACAAAAAATAAAGAAAACATTTTTAATCTTATACTAGAGTACATGGAAAAGTACAGTAGTATAGTACAACAGGGTTGATATCAAGTGAACAGGCAAGAAGAGTTACTCATTGGAGAAAGGAGAGGAGGTGGGAGATGGTAGAGCTGAAGGTCACCAATAGGAGAAGGAGAGAAAAATGCAGTTTCACTCACACCTGACGCTGATGGCAAAATTCTGGTTCTTTACTGGATTCAATTCTGTCTACCTTCTTGAAAAAATGGCCCACTTATTTCTGGGTAGTAGCTCTTTTGTCTCATCATTGATGGCAAGGTAGCACTGGATTGCATTAGGAATGGCTGCTGCAGTTTAGAAATGTGCCATTCTACGTTTGGGTCCTGTGCCTTAAAAAACTGCAGTGCCTGCTCAGATTAAGAAAATCCCCTCACCATTTCCTATGTCATGAATCTGTTTGTTTCTTCAGTTACTTCTTCCTCTTGGCTTTCTTTGTCCTTTCTCTGGGCCACTGCTTTTTTCACATCAACACTGCTTTCACACTTGCTTCTGAACATCCTGGGCTTGAAAAGAAGATACAGTACTACTGTACTCTATACAGTACAGTACAGTGCACACAAGCACCATCACTTGTAGAGGATGCATGCACATGACAATGTAAACCTGACATGTGATCTAATTTATGTAACTGGACATGCCAACACAGGTTCTTATCTTTGAAAGTTTGCAACTTGAAGTTTCATGTGTAAGGGGACTTATTGTATTCTCCATGCGGCACATTGCATCCCCATGACTTATTTACCTTATATCTGGAAGTTTGTACTTCCTAATCCCCTTCACCTATTTTGACCATTCCCTTACACCACTACTCTCTAGAAACTACCAGTTTATTCTCTATATCTATTAGTCTGTTTCTGTTATGTTTTGTTTACTTGTTGTTTTAGAATCCACATGTAATAAAAATCATACAATATGTTTGTCTTTTTCTGTTGACTTATTTTATTAAGCACAATACCTTCTAGGTTCATGAATGTCACTGCAATTGACAAGATTTCATTGCTTTTTATAGCTGAGTATAAACTTGAATATTCATTAGAAGGACTATTGCTGAAGCTCCAATACTTTGGCCACCTGATGTGAAGAGCCAGCTCACTGGAAAAAACCCTGATACTGGGAAAGATTGAAGGCAAAAGGAGAAGGGAGTGGCAGAGGAACAAATGGTTAGATAGCCTCACCAGATCAATTAACATGAATATAAATAAACTTCAAAATATAGTGGAGAACAGAGGAACCTGGTATTTGCAGTCCATGAGGTTAACTGAACAGCAACAATATCCATACATATATATACATATATATGTTTATATATGTATGTGTGTGTGTGTGTGTGTGTGTGTGTGTGTGTGTGTATCATCTTTTATTTATCCATTCACCTATTGGTGGACACTTAGGTTAGTAGTCTGTTGTAAATTTACTGCAATGAATATAAGAGTTCATGTATCAAAAGTATAATTGTTGGATTATATAGTAGTTCTCTTAAGTTTTTGAGAAATTTCTACACTGTGGCTACAACAGTTTATATTCTTACGAGCAGTGTAAGAGAGTTATCACCAACACTTCTTTTTTTTTTCTTTTTGATGATAGCTATTCTGATGGATATAAGGTTGTACCTCATTGTAGTCTTGTATTAGCTGAGTTATTACTGATGTTGGGCATCTTTTCATGTGCCTGTTGATTATTTGTATGACTACCTTGAAAATGTCTCTTCAGGTCCTCTGCACATTTTTAAATTGGATATTTTTTTTAATTGAGTTATCTAAGTTCTTTACACATTTTGTATACCATTACCTTATTTAATACATTATTTGCAAACATATTCCCCCTTTTAATATGTTGCCTTTTTGTTCTGTTGATGATTTCCTTTGCTATGCAAAAGTTTTTAGTTGGATGCAGTCCCACTTGCTTATTTTTGCTTTTGTTGCCCTTATCTGAGGCAGAGAGAGTAGAGAGTGAAGTCGCTCAGTCGTGTGGGACACTGTGGACTGTAGCCTACCAGGCTTCTCTGTCCATGGGATTTTCTAGGCAAGAATACTGGAGTAGGTTACCATTTCCTTCTCCAGGGGATCCTCCCAACCCAGGGATCGAACCCAGGTCTCCTGCATCAGAGGCAGACGCTTTAACCTCTGAGCCACCAGGGAAGTGGAGAGAAGGCCACCCAGTATTGCTTAGATCAGTGTTAAAGTTATTGTTTCCTGTGTGTTATTTTTGGAGTTCTAAGGTAACAGCTCTTATGTTTAAGTCTTCAATCTATTCTGAGTTTATTTTTTTATATGAGGTAAGAAAATGGTCCTTTCATTCTTTTGCATATAGATGTCTTGCTTTCCCAGCACCGTTTATTGAAGAGGCTATCTGTTTTCCCTTGTACGTTCTTGCTTCCTTTGTCATAGATTAATTGTCCATACATATTCAATTCTGGGCTCTCTATTCATTGATCTATGGGACTGTTTTTATGCCAGTATCATATTGTTTTGGTAACTGTAGTTTTATAGTACAGACTGAAATCAGGGAGCATGAGACATCCTGCTTTGCTCCTCTTTCTCAAGATTGTTTTGGCTGCTGGGGATTTCTCTGGTTCCATACAAATTTTAAAAAATTACCTGTTCTAGTTCTATAGAAAAATTCCATTGGTAATTTTAGTAGGAATTGCATTAAGTCTGTAGATTGCTTTGGGTAGTTTAGACATTTTAACAATTTGTTTTTTCTAATCCATGAGCACAATATATTTTATAGTTTTCAGAATATAGGGCTTTTATTTCCTTGATTAAATATATCCCTTAATTAAATATATATGTTTTAGTCTTTTTACTGTAATTGTAAATGGGATTGTTAACTTGATTTCTCTTTCTGATGATTTATTGTTGTTGTTGTTTAGTCACTAATTCATTTTGTGATTCTCATAGTGACCTCATGGACTGTAGACCACCAGGCTGCTCTGTCCATGGGATTTTCCAAGCAAGAATTCTGGATTGAGTTGCCATTTCCTTCTCCAGGGAATCTTCCTGACTGAGATTGAGCCCAAGTCTCCTGCTTGGCAGGCAGATTCTTTACCACTGAGCCACCTGGGAAGTCAGATAATTCTTTTGTATATATAAATGCAACTGATTTCTGTATATTTATTTTGTATACTATACTTTATAGAATTTGTTTACTAATTCTAGGTTTTTGGTGAATTCTTTAGGGTATTTTATATACAGTGTTAAGTCTTCTGTGAATAGTGACAGTTTTGCTTCTTTCTTTATTAATTTGTGTTCCTTTTATTTAATTTTCTTTNGTTTTAGTTCCCTGGGTCATATAGCAAATTCCCATTGGCTACCTATTTTACATATGGTATTGTAAGTTTTCACGTTACTCTCTCCACATATCTCATCCTCTCCCTTCTCCCCTCCCCTGTGTCCATAAGGCTCTATGTGTGTCCACCTCATCAGAACTGACTCAAATGTGTTCCCTTTTTATGACTGAGTAATATTCCATTGTGTATATGTACCACAGCTTCTTTATCAATTCATCTGTTGATGGACATCTAGGTTGCCTCCATGTTCTAGCTATTGTAAATAGTGCTGCAATCAATATTGGAGTACATGTGTCTTTTTCAATTTTGGTTGCCTCAGAGTATACGCCTAGTAGTGGGATTGCACATTTTAACATCTTTTTATTTTATGTTTGACTTATTTATTATATTTTTAATTAGTTTTGCTACTTTCATTTTTACCCTTCATATTTGCTTCATATTACCTCTATTATTTATTTACCTTTTTTTGGTAAGATTTTTATTTTTGCATGCTTTGCTATTATTAATTAGTACCTTTTATTGTTAGCATAAAAAATCCCTTTTACATTTATAATAAGAGCAGTTTAGTGATATTGTTGCTGCTCAGTTTCTAAGTCATGTCCAACTCTTTGTGCTCCCATGGACTGCATTTAGCTTAGTGATGATGAATTTATTTTATTTTGGTTTATTTTAATAAAGATGAACTCTTTTATCTTTTGCTTATCTGAAAAACACTTATTTTCTCCTTCAATTCTGAATGAGAACTTTGTAAGGTAAATTGTTAGTTGGCAGGTTTTTTGTTTTTTTTCCTTTTAGCACTTTGAATGTCATGATATTCCCTTCTGGCATATAGCATTTCTACTAAAAAATCTGCTGATATTCTTATGGGGGTATCGTTTGCATAATAAGTTGCTTGTCTCTTGCTGCTTTTAAGATTCTCTTTTTATCCTTAACCTTTAACATATATATAACATATAATGTGCCTCACGTTTCTTTCTTTCGGCTTATCTTATTTGGAACAATCTGGTACTACTGGACATGGATTTCTGTTTCCTTCACCAGATTAGGAAACTTTTCATTGATTATTTCTTCAAATAATTTTTCTGGTCCTTTCTCCCTACTCCTTCTGGGACATCTATAACATGTGTAATTCTGTTTGATATTGCCCCAGAGGTCACTAATGTATTCTCACATTTTCAGATTCTTTCTTCATTTTGCTGCCTTTTTTGTTGCCCATTGCTTTATCTTCTAGATTACTGATTTGTGCTTCTATTTTTTTCAGTTTTGTGCTTCGTGTATTTTTTTCAGTTCAATTTCTTGTGGCACTTTCTTATCTTTTATGTCTCTTTGTTGAAGTTCTGACTATGTTCATTCATTTTTCTCCCTAAATAGGTAAAAAAAAAATTTTTTTCCCCAAAATCATTACTTTGAACTCTTTATAAGGTAAGTTGCTTATCTCTGTTTTATTAAAATCTTTTTTTTCCCCCTGGGGATTTGCCTTGTTTTTTGATTTGAAATATCTACATCTTTGTCTTGCCTGTCTCTCTGTGTTTGTCTCATATATTAAGTGAAATAGATTCCACCTTCAGTCTTGGAGGGAGTGGTTTATGTAATCATTCTCTGTGGCCCAGAATCACAGTTTTCCCTAGCCACTGGAACCAGACACTCCATGGCTGTTCCTTGTGTGACGCTGAATGTACTTGCTGACCTTAGTAGGGCTATAACTGCTGCATGAGGAGGATGGGGTTTGAGTCACTTCCTTGTCCTGATTTCAACTCAGACTTTGCACAGGGTACATAGTGCTCAGGATGCTGACCCAGTCCAGTTGCATTTTGAGTATGCATAAGGTGGGCAGCAGAGAAGGCGATGGCACCCCACTCCAGTACTCTTGCTTGGAAAATCCCATGGACAGAGGAGCCTGGTAGGCTGCAGTCCATGGGGTCGCGAAGAGTCAGACACGACTGAACGACTTCCCTTTCACTTTTCACTTTCATGCATTGGAGAAGGAAATGGCAACCCACTCCAGTGTTCTTACCTAGAAAATCCCAGGGATGGGGGAGCCTGGTGGGCTGCCGTCTATGGGGTCACACAGAGTCGGACACGACTGAAGTGACTTAGCAGCAGCAGCAGCAGCAGTAGCAGCAGGGTGGGTAGAGTATAGAGCACTCACCCAGTCCGGTTATGACGTAGGGTAAGTAGAGCATGCTCTCTGATGCTAGCTGGATATAGGCATAGGGAGAGCATCAAAAATGGTGTTTGTTGGCTCTGTCACCAACAAGTTAGGATGAGATTGCAAAAATGGCATCTGCTAGTGCTTGGCCCCAGAAAAATAATGCTAGTTTCTGTCTCTCCAGCAGCCATTTTTAAATTAGTAAATAGGTCTCCCTTTCTTATGCTCTAGATGCTTTTTAATCAGTTACTTTTGTGCTGGCTTGCAAGGTGAATGGCTTTGCATATGAGTCCTTCAGGAGCAAGATCTTCATTTCCTATATTTCTATGATTCCTCTTGACAATCGCCATTGATTTTTCAGAACCAGACATTTTAGGGACTACCTTTCCATTGCTAGCCTCCGGGATCAGTGTGCTTGATATGGGGAACGATTCTTTCACTCTTTGAGGAAATACTCCACTTGCAAATGAGAGGGTATATTTCAGGATGCCTCCCATTGGTAGGTGACCACATCTGGAGTGGTATCTTGGGTGAGACTGTGTCTCTGCCTCTCCCACCCTCCTGGATGAGTCTCTTTTGCCTTTTTTGTGGAGTCATTGTTTATCTAGTTCTCAGGTCCTTTTGAGAGGAAAAATATTCTACATGTAGATGTAAATTTGCTGTGTCTGTGAGAAGAGGTGAGTTTAGGGTCTTCCTACACCACCATCTTGAACCGTCACTGATGTACAGTTAAGTTACTCATAATCATTGAATGCTTGCTTTCCTTTCTTAGAATGTATTTTGACCAGCTTTCAACTGAAGGATAATTTAGTCCTTTTATTTATGTGGCAATTTTCTGAGGTTCCCTCCACGTTTTAAGAGTCTTTCAATTCTGGCTGATGGGAAGAAAAACTATTCCTATATACGGATATATTCAGCAAATTGTTCTGTTTACTTATTTCCTTTTTTTTTTTTTCTGTTCAAGTATTTTCCTCTCACACAGGTGCAGATCAGATCTAGGAGAATTTAAGGTAAAAATGAGGGCTCTCTGTATCTTTTTCTGTCTCTCTTTCTCTTTCTCTGAGCTCCTTCTTCTCTGATAGTCTTTTTCTCAAACTGTAGCCACTCTGAACTTTGCAACATTTGCTCTCTATATTCTTATATCAGCAGAATTGCTTCATTCTTCTACTTGGATTTATCTTCTCTATGCTACATTCTAGGGACTTCTTCTAGGCTAGAGTTTTCAAATACATGATATTTCCCCCTACCAATATTTGCGGTATCTGGTAATGTTTTAGCTTGTTACAACTAGAGTGGGGCTACTGCATGTAGTACTAAGATCAGTGATGTTGCTGATAAATATCCTGCAATTCACAAGACAGCCCCCACTATCAATAATTATCTGATCCAAAATATCAGTAGGATCCAAGGTTAAAAAACCTTGCTCTAGGTTGCAGTCCATGGGGTCGCAAAGAGTCAGACACAATTGAGTGACTGAACAACAAGGCAATTTCTAGAAATGCCATTTTTGTTCATAAAAATTAATCACCCATTGTTTAATATTCCACAGCAGAATTTTATATTTTCTCTACTTTTCTAGTTTAAGGTGAAAGTACAAATCTAGTAACTTTTACTGCATCATGGCCCAAAGTGGAAAATCTTCTTGCCTCTTGATAGTAATAATTACATATTCTTTATTCTTCTACTTGCTTATATATGATAGTAATAATTACATATTCTTTATTCTTCTACTTGCTTATATACTTACATTTACTAAAAAGTTTACAGATCCTTTGAACGTGTATAATCCAAGTTTAAGTTTTGCTCTGATCTTACTTGTACTTGCAAAATACTAAGGGGTGGTTCACAGTTAACACATATTTGAGGATACTTACTTTATATAGTAGAAGAAAATTATAACACAGAAAATAATTTATACCTCATTTTTATTTCCAAAACTTCTCTCAAACCCACAGGTTATAAGATATCTCTTAGAAAGTTTTCTGAAATCTGCTTGCCTAGGACCACCAGGCTCCATTTCTTCAGAGTTTTATCTTGGTTCCATTAGGCAAAAGTAAGTTTTCAGTACATTTAGGGAACTGCTGGNAAAACTTCTCTCAAACCCACAGGTTATAAGATATCTCTTAGAAAGTTTTCTGAAATCTGCTTGCCTAGTACCACCAGGCTCCATTTCTTCAGAGTTTTATCTTGGTTCCATTAGGCAAAAGTAAGTTTTCAGTACATTTAGGGAATTGCTGAGCAAGATCCAGAAAGAGAAAAACATGAGGAGAAAAGCCCAAAGGGAAAGCTTTCCCTCCCGGGCTCAGTCAATGTCATGCCTTTCAAGTTCCTAATTTTAGTCCTTGAATCTAATTTCTTCCCAAATTTATTGACACCGGGATGGTCATTTTTATCAGTGGAAATCTCTAACTGGAGGTATAATCTTGCACTATACCTCAAAGGTATGAGTTATTGTCTGAACTTCTCCAAACTAAAACCAGTTCATTCTCATAATTTCCCTATAGTGAACTGAAGAGTATGAAAAATGTCTTTTAATTTTTCTGAGCTTCTGAGGCAGTTGTTCAAGCAAAAATTATGAATATATTGGTTATATCTAGTGCAGTAGTTAAATGCTCAGACTGACACAAAAGAAATTCAGATTGGATCTTACTCTCGTTTACTAGCTCTGTGACTTTCAAAAAGTTACTGTGTCTCAGTATAAAAAGTGTCTCAGTATTTTCCTCTGTAGAACCGAGATAAAAGTATATTACTATTAATACAGTAAAGTAATAGTCCAATACTATTATTATTTATATATTATTGAATTATTATAGAACTGTAATATTATCAATGATAGTCTAGAATGATAGTACTTTTGTTGATATTTGAAATAATTTATTCAATTTAGCTTAAATAAAATAGTTGAGGAATGATTAAAAAAGAATACATATCTTAACAAAGTTATAACTTATTTGGAAAAATTTGTGAGCTCAAGGTTTGTTTTTAATGCTCTGCATGGGGGTTCATGAAATCTAATTGCTATTTGCATTTTTAATTAGGCAAAATAACTGATCTGCAGTAAACAAAAGAAGGAAAGAAAAAGAAAGCAAGGAGGGGGAAAAGCAAGAAAAATCGCTTTCTTTGAGGATTTGTTGGTTCTTTTATATGTTAATTCATTCAATTACTATAATAAACTACAAAGTATTTATGTTTAGCATACTATTTTATAAGAAGTTGAAGTTCAGAAATGTATTTCAGAATATTAATCTTATGAACTGTGATACCAGAATTTGCAGATGGCTTCTAACTACAGTGTGCGTGATCAGTTGCTTCAGTTGTGTCTGACTCCGCATCACTATGGACTGACTGTAGCCCCACAAGCTTCTTTGTCCTTGGGATTCTCCTGGCCCAAATACTGGAGTGGGTGGCCATGGCCTCCTCCAGAAGATCTTCCCCACCCATAGAATGAGCTCGCATCTCCTGCGTCTCCTGCATTGCAGGTGATTCTTTCCCAA
Source organism: Raphicerus campestris (assembly GCA_006410735.1). Taxonomy (NCBI): domain Eukaryota; kingdom Metazoa; phylum Chordata; class Mammalia; order Artiodactyla; family Bovidae; genus Raphicerus; species Raphicerus campestris. The sequence goes on from SJYW01026958.1 coordinate 104,236, forward strand.
ATGAGCCACCTGGAAAACCCCAAACTCCGGCATTCAAAGGAAGACATAGTAGTTCAATGCTTATTTCTCACAAAGATTACAGGTGAGAAGCTGCCCAAGAAGCTTTTTATTTTTCTTGATTCTGTACTTCAATGTCATAAAATTTATTATATTGTGGCAGAAAAGGCATTCTTTTTTATTCTAACACAATGCTCAGATATTCTAAGGTATGTTTAAAATACAGTCTAAATACCCAGCTCTTAAAATCCTACTAACTTATTTAACAGACTATCAGAATTGATTTGCTGTAAGTAATAGCATTTTTAAAATGACTAATATGAAAGGAGTATGATTGTTGCTGAACTGTTAAACTGTGTTTTATAACATTGTTTTATATTTTACCAATGTTTAATGTTCAAAAACATATAAGTTCCCTTTTTAAAGATTTGATTTTCAAGAACATCCATTTATTTTCCTCTGAAGAAGCAGCGTTTACTGTGAAGTTCAGGAATCCCCTATAGGCTCTTTGCAAAACCTTGTGCAATCTCAGGCTATTACTCTCTTAAGCTATGTCCCAAGGCAAAAAGAAGAAATGTTTACTGCATATCTAGCCACAAAGTTGTTATGAGAACTGAGCTAATACTGAGAGTGCTTTGAAATTACGGAATGAAAGATGATATTCATGTTGCAAGCGTGATCCTTCTTGCAACTGCTATAAAAGAATGTACTACTAATGGTGTGGTTGGAATTGATCCACTGAGTAAGAGAAATCAGCATGTGATTAAAACTTGTGGTAATTTTTGAGTCATTATATAAACCAGAACAAAGGTCAAAGCAAGCATAAAGCAACCAATTACAAGAAATCATTCAATAAAGCCAAACTGTGCTTCTATGCCTTTTTCAAATTATTTGGATTAGTACTTATTTCCACAGTTTCTTTAAGCAAAGGCACCAATCTTCGACCCTTCTTTCTCTCTACTAGATCATATTAAGAGACATTGTGTTAGGAAAGAAACACATAAGAAAGAATTAGCACATAGTTTCATATGCTTTCCTTAATATTAAAAAAATAAAGCAAACTTCAACTCCACATAAACATCTTAAGCATCCGATAATCCCAGGTTCATGCTATTTCCTTTTCTTTTTTTAGGAATGGGGTTAGGGGGGAAGTGATGGTTATTTGAGTGATTTATTGATATGTTTATCTTAGTGTTATATTTTGCAATCTTAAAATCAGAGATAAAAACAGACAATTTTTATCCAGTGATTATGTTTACGGGCTGGAAATAAACAAGTGTTTTCCATTTGAAAGTGAAAGTGTTAGTCACTCAGTCGTGTCCAACTCTGTGACCCCATGGACTGTAGCCCGCCTGGCTCCTCTGTCCATAGGATTCTCCAGGCAAGAATATTTGAGCAGGAAGCCGTTTTCTTCTCCAAAAGAAGGGCTTCTCTGACTAGACCACCAGGGAGCGTCATTTTTCACTTACATCCTACCTATTTCTCTTGATAGTACTGTAGGCATAATGTTGCTATTAGACCCATTTTATAAATGATATAAGGGAAACTTAAACTTAATCAGGGTCATAGAGCAAGAGAGCAGTGAACCTCAAACCAAGGAAGCCTGACTGTGAATCCAAAATATAATCACTTCACCCTCTTGCCTAATGTCAATGGCCAAGAAAAA
>SJYW01026958.1:107966-126500 GCA_006410735.1 Raphicerus campestris
CCTCTCTCCCATCTCCCTCCCCATCCCACCAATCTAGATTGTTACAGAGCCCCTGTTTTAGTTCCCTGGGTCATATAGCAAATTCCCATTGGCTACCTATTTTACATATGGTATTGTAAGTTTTCACGTTACTCTCTCCACATATCTCATCCTCTCCCTTCTCCCCTCCCCTGTGTCCATAAGGCTCTATGTGTGTCCACCTCATCAGAACTGACTCAAATGTGTTCCCTTTTTATGACTGAGTAATATTCCATTGTGTATATGTACCACAGCTTCTTTATCAATTCATCTGTTGATGGACATCTAGGTTGCCTCCATGTTCTAGCTATTGTAAATAGTGCTGCAATCAATATTGGAGTACATGTGTCTTTTTCAATTTTGGTTGCCTCAGAGTATACGCCTAGTAGTGGGATTGCACATTTTAACATCTTTTTATTTTATGTTTGACTTATTTATTATATTTTTAATTAGTTTTGCTACTTTCATTTTTACCCTTCATATTTGCTTCATATTACCTCTATTATTTATTTACCTTTTTTTGGTAAGATTTTTATTTTTGCATGCTTTGCTATTATTAATTAGTACCTTTTATTGTTAGCATAAAAAATCCCTTTTACATTTATAATAAGAGCAGTTTAGTGATATTGTTGCTGCTCAGTTTCTAAGTCATGTCCAACTCTTTGTGCTCCCATGGACTGCATTTAGCTTAGTGATGATGAATTTATTTTATTTTGGTTTATTTTAATAAAGATGAACTCTTTTATCTTTTGCTTATCTGAAAAACACTTATTTTCTCCTTCAATTCTGAATGAGAACTTTGTAAGGTAAATTGTTAGTTGGCAGGTTTTTTGTTTTTTTTCCTTTTAGCACTTTGAATGTCATGATATTCCCTTCTGGCATATAGCATTTCTACTAAAAAATCTGCTGATATTCTTATGGGGGTATCGTTTGCATAATAAGTTGCTTGTCTCTTGCTGCTTTTAAGATTCTCTTTTTATCCTTAACCTTTAACATATATATAACATATAATGTGCCTCACGTTTCTTTCTTTCGGCTTATCTTATTTGGAACAATCTGGTACTACTGGACATGGATTTCTGTTTCCTTCACCAGATTAGGAAACTTTTCATTGATTATTTCTTCAAATAATTTTTCTGGTCCTTTCTCCCTACTCCTTCTGGGACATCTATAACATGTGTAATTCTGTTTGATATTGCCCCAGAGGTCACTAATGTATTCTCACATTTTCAGATTCTTTCTTCATTTTGCTGCCTTTTTTGTTGCCCATTGCTTTATCTTCTAGATTACTGATTTGTGCTTCTATTTTTTTCAGTTTTGTGCTTCGTGTATTTTTTTCAGTTCAATTTCTTGTGGCACTTTCTTATCTTTTATGTCTCTTTGTTGAAGTTCTGACTATGTTCATTCATTTTTCTCCCTAAATAGGTAAAAAAAAAATTTTTTTCCCCAAAATCATTACTTTGAACTCTTTATAAGGTAAGTTGCTTATCTCTGTTTTATTAAAATCTTTTTTTTCCCCCTGGGGATTTGCCTTGTTTTTTGATTTGAAATATCTACATCTTTGTCTTGCCTGTCTCTCTGTGTTTGTCTCATATATTAAGTGAAATAGATTCCACCTTCAGTCTTGGAGGGAGTGGTTTATGTAATCATTCTCTGTGGCCCAGAATCACAGTTTTCCCTAGCCACTGGAACCAGACACTCCATGGCTGTTCCTTGTGTGACGCTGAATGTACTTGCTGACCTTAGTAGGGCTATAACTGCTGCATGAGGAGGATGGGGTTTGAGTCACTTCCTTGTCCTGATTTCAACTCAGACTTTGCACAGGGTACATAGTGCTCAGGATGCTGACCCAGTCCAGTTGCATTTTGAGTATGCATAAGGTGGGCAGCAGAGAAGGCGATGGCACCCCACTCCAGTACTCTTGCTTGGAAAATCCCATGGACAGAGGAGCCTGGTAGGCTGCAGTCCATGGGGTCGCGAAGAGTCAGACACGACTGAACGACTTCCCTTTCACTTTTCACTTTCATGCATTGGAGAAGGAAATGGCAACCCACTCCAGTGTTCTTACCTAGAAAATCCCAGGGATGGGGGAGCCTGGTGGGCTGCCGTCTATGGGGTCACACAGAGTCGGACACGACTGAAGTGACTTAGCAGCAGCAGCAGCAGCAGTAGCAGCAGGGTGGGTAGAGTATAGAGCACTCACCCAGTCCGGTTATGACGTAGGGTAAGTAGAGCATGCTCTCTGATGCTAGCTGGATATAGGCATAGGGAGAGCATCAAAAATGGTGTTTGTTGGCTCTGTCACCAACAAGTTAGGATGAGATTGCAAAAATGGCATCTGCTAGTGCTTGGCCCCAGAAAAATAATGCTAGTTTCTGTCTCTCCAGCAGCCATTTTTAAATTAGTAAATAGGTCTCCCTTTCTTATGCTCTAGATGCTTTTTAATCAGTTACTTTTGTGCTGGATTGCAAGGTGAATGGCTTTGCATATGAGTCCTTCAGGAGCAAGATCTTCATTTCCTATATTTCTATGATTCCTCTTGACAATCGCCATTGATTTTTCAGAACCAGACATTTTAGGGACTACCTTTCCATTGCTAGCCTCCGGGATCAGTGTGCTTGATATGGGGAACGATTCTTTCACTCTTTGAGGAAATACTCCACTTGCAAATGAGAGGGTATATTTCAGGATGCCTCCCATTGGTAGGTGACCACATCTGGAGTGGTATCTTGGGTGAGACTGTGTCTCTGCCTCTCCCACCCTCCTGGATGAGTCTCTTTTGCCTTTTTTGTGGAGTCATTGTTTATCTAGTTCTCAGGTCCTTTTGAGAGGAAAAATATTCTACATGTAGATGTAAATTTGCTGTGTCTGTGAGAAGAGGTGAGTTTAGGGTCTTCCTACACCACCATCTTGAACCGTCACTGATGTACAGTTAAGTTACTCATAGTCATTGAATGCTTGCTTTTCTTTCTTAGAATGTATTTTGACCAGCTTTCAACTGAAGGATAATTTAGTCCTTTTATTTATGTGGCAATTTTCTGAGGTTCCCTCCACGTTTTAAGGGTCTTTCAATTCTGGCTGATGGGAAGAAAAACTATTCCTATATACGGATATATTCAGCAAATTGTTCTGTTTACTTATTTTTTTTTTTTTTTTTTCTGTTCAAGTATTTTCCTCTCACACAGGTGCAGATCAGATCTAGGAGAATTTAAGGTAAAAATGAGGGCTCTCTGTATCTTTTTCTGTCTCTCTTTCTCTTTCTCTGAGCTCCTTCTTCTCTGATAGTCTTTTTCTCAAACTGTAGCCACTCTGAACTTTGCAACATTTGCTCTCTATATTCTTATATCAGCAGAATTGCTTCATTCTTCTACTTGGATTTATCTTCTCTATGCTACATACTAGGGACTTCTTCTAGGCTAGAGTTTTCAAACACATGATATTTCCCCCTACCAATATTTGCGGTATCTGGTAATGTTTTAGCTTGTTACAACTAGAATGGGGCTACTGCATGTAGTACTAAGATCAGTGATGTTGCTGATAAATATCCTGCAATTCACAAGACAGCCCCCACTATCAATAATTATCTGATCCAAAATATCAGTAGGATCCAAGGTTAAAAAACCTTGCTCTAGGTTGCAGTCCATGGGGTCGCAAAGAGTCAGACACAATTGAGTGACTGAACAACAAGGCAATTTCTAGAAATGCCATTTTTGTTCATAAAAATTAATCACCCATTGTTTAATATTCCACAGCAGAATTTTATATTTTCTCTACTTTTCTAGTTTAAGGTGAAAGTACAAATCTAGTAACTTTTACTGCATCATGGCCCAAAGTGGAAAATCTTCTTGCCTCTTGATAGTAATTATTACATATTCTTTATTCTTCTACTTGCTTATATATGATAGTAATAATTACATATTCTTTATTCTTCTACTTGCTTATATATGATAGTAATAATTACATATTCTTTATTCTTCTACTTGCTTATATACTTACATTTACTAAAAAGTTTACAGATCCTTTGAACGTGTATAATCCAATTTTAAGTTTTGCTCTGATCTTACTTGTACTTACAAAATACTAAGGGGTGGTTCACAGTTAACACATATTTGAGGATACTTACTTTATATAGTAGAAGAAAATTATAACACAGAAAATAATTTATACCTCATTTTTATTTCCAAAACTTCTCTCAAACCCACAGGTTATAAGATATCTCTTAGAAAGTTTTCTGAAATCTGCTTGCCTAGTACCACCAGGCTCCATTTCTTCAGAGTTTTATCTTGGTTCCATTAGGCAAAAGTAAGTTTTCAGTACATTTAGGGAATTGCTGAGCAAGATCCAGAAAGAGAAAAACATGAGGAGAAAAGCCCAAAGGGAAAGCTTTCCCTCCCGGGCTCAGTCAATGTCATGCCTTTCAAGTTCCTAATTTTAGTCCTTGAATCTAATTTCTTCCCAAATTTATTGACACCGGGATGGTCATTTTTATCAGTGGAAATCTCTAACTGGAGGTATAATCTTGCACTATACCTCAAAGGTATGAGTTATTGTCTGAACTTCTCCAAACTAAAACCAGTTCATTCTCATAATTTCCCTATAGTGAACTGAAGAGTATGAAAAATGTCTTTTAATTTTTCTGAGCTTCTGAGGCAGTTGTTCAAGCAAAAATTATGAATATATTGGTTATATCTAGTGCAGTAGTTAAATGCTCAGACTGACACAAAAGAAATTCAGATTGGATCTTACTTTCATTTACTAGCTCTGTGACTTTCAAAAAGTTACTGTGTCTCAGTATAAAAAGTGTCTCAGTATTTTCCTCTGTAGAACTGAGATAAAAGTATATTACTATTAATACAGTAAAGTAATAGTCCAATACTATTATTATTTATATATTATTGAATTATTATAGAACTGTAATATTATCAATGATAGTCTAGAATGATAGTACTTTTGTTGATATTTGAAATAATTTATTCAATTTAGCTTAAATAAAATAGTTGAGGAATGATTAAAAAAGAATACATATCTTAACAAAGTTATAACTTATTTGGAAAAATTTGTGAGCTCAAGGTTTGTTTTTAATGCTCTGCATGGGGGTTCATGAAATCTAATTGCTATTTGCATTTTTAATTAGGCAAAATAACTGATCTGCAGTAAACAAAAGAAGGAAAGAAAAAGAAAGCAAGGAGGGGGAAAAGCAAGAAAAATCACTTTCTTTGAGGATTTGTTGGTTCTTTTATATGTTAATTCATTCAATTACTATAATAAACTACAAAGTATTTATGTTTAGCATACTATTTTATAAGAAGTTGAAGTTCAGAAATGTATTTCAGAATATTAATCTTATGAACTGTGATACCAGAATTTGCAGATGGCTTCTAACTACAGTGTGCGTGATCAGTTGCTTCAGTTGTGTCTGACTCCGCATCACTATGGACTGTAGCCCCACAAGCTTCTTTGTCCTTGGGATTCTCCTGGCCCGAATACTGGAGTGGGTGGCCATGGCCTCCTCCAGAAGATCTTCCCCACCCATAGAATGAACTCGCATCTCCTGCGTCTCCTGCATTGCAGGTGATTCTTTCCCAAATGAGCCACCTGGAAAACCCCAAACTCCAGCATTCAAAGGAAGACATAGTAGTTGTTCAATGCTTATTTCTCACAAAGATTACAGGTGAGAAGCTGCCCAAGAAGCTTTTTATTTTTCTTGATTCTGTACTTCAATGTCATAAAATTTATTATATTGTGGCAGACAAGGCATTCTTTTTTATTCTAACACAATGCTCAGATATTCTAAGGTATGTTTAAAATACAGTCTAAATACCCAGCTCTTAAAATCCTACTAACTTATTTAACAGACTATCAGAATTGATTTGCTGTAAGTAATAGCATTTTTAAAATGACTAATATGAAAGGAGCATGATTGTTGCTGAACTGTTAAACTGTGTTTTATAACATTGTTTTATATTTTACCAATGTTTAATGTTCAAAAACATATAAGTTCCCTTTTTAAAGATTTGATTTTCAAGAACATCCATTTATTTTCCTCTAAAGAAGCAGCATTTACTGTGAAGTTCAGGAATCCCCTATAGGCTCTTTGCAAAACCTTGTGCAATCTCAGGCTATTACTCTCTTAAGCTATGTCCCAAGGCAAAAAGAAGAAATGTTTACTGCATATCTAGCCACAAAGTTGTTATGAGAACTGAGCTAATATTGAGAGTGCTTTGAAATTACGGAATGAAAGATGATATTCATGTTGCAAGCGTGATCCTTCTTGCAACTGCTATAAAAGAATGTACTACTAATGGTGTGGTTGGAATTGATCCACTGAGTAAGAGAAATCAGCATGTGATTAAAACTTGTGGTAATTTTTGAGTCATTATATAAACCAGAACAAAGGTCAAAGCAAGCATAAAGCAACCAATTACAAGAAATCATTCAATAAAGCCAAACTGTGCTTCTATGCCTTTTTCAAATTATTTGGATTAGTACTTATTTCCACAGTTTCTTTAAGCAAAGGCACCAATCTTCGACCCTTCTTTCTCTCTACTAGATCATATTAAGAGACATTGTGTTAGGAAAGAAACACATAAGAAAGAATTAGCACATAGTTTCATATGCTTTCCTTAATATTAAAAAAATAAAGCAAACTTCAACTCCACATAAACATCTTAAGCATCCGATAATCCCAGGTTCATGCTATTTCCTTTTCTTTTTTTAGGAATGGTGTTAGGGTGGAAGTGATGGTTATTTGAGTGATTTATTGATATGTTTATCTTAGTGTTATACTTTGCAATCTTAAAATCAGAGATAAAAACAGACAGTTTTTATCCAGTGATTATGTTTACGGGCTGGAAATAAACAAGTGTTTTCCATTTGAAAGTGAAAGTGTTAGTCACTCAGTCGTGTCCAACTCTGTGACCCCATGGACTGTAGCCCGCCTGGCTCCTCTGTCCATAGGATTCTCCAGGCAAGAATATTTGAGCAGGAAGCCGTTTTCTTCTCCAAAAGAAGGGCTTCTCTGACTAGACCACCAGGGAGCGTCATTTTTCACTTACATCCTACCTATTTCTCTTGATAGTACTGTAGGCATAATGTTGCTATTAGACCCATTTTATAAATGATATAAGGGAAACTTAAACTTAATCAGGGTCATAGAGCAAGAGAGCAGTGAACCTCAAACCAAGGAAGCCTGACTGTGAATCCAAAATATAATCACTTCACCCTCTTGCCTAATGTCAATGGCCAAGAAAAACAAAATCATCTTCTTATGAAAGGAAATTCTTATACGAGGAAATGATCCTTTATACAAAGAAGAAACATACTTATTGATGCATTTCTCAAAAGACAGTTCAAACAATTTAAATAGGAGAAGAAAGAGGAAGAGGAGAAGGAGAAGGTTGTACACAATAGAATTTTCTAGGGGCTTTATGATGTGTGATACTACAACACAGTAAATACTGAAGAAAAGAACTTGCTGTCTTCTATTAAGTCAAACCTTAAGGAGATATTAAAGTATGAAACAGCACCACTTATCTTATTAAATTATCTTTGTTTTTGTTTTAAAATTTTTTCATAAAATATATTACTTGTATGTTCATTTCAAAATGAATAAGTGAAAACAGAATCTCTAAGTTTTAACTTCAAATGTAGTACTAATAGACATGACCCATATAAACAACAGTTCTTCAGGATACCCAGTAATTTTAAAGAATCTACAGGGGTTCTAAAACCAAAAGATTTGAGGATACCTGTATAGAGCATTTCAATTAAACACAATTTCACTTGCCTGGATTAAGTTGCCCACTTCTTCAGAATGTCTTCAGTTCAGTTCAGTTCAGTCACTCAGTCATGTCCAACTCTTTGCGACCCCATGAATTGCAGCACGCCAGGCCTTCCTGTCCATCATCAACACCCAGAGTTCACTCAGACTCACGTCCATCGAATCAGTGATACCATCCAGCCATCTCATCCTCTGTCGTCCCCTTCTCCTCCTGCCCCCAATCCCTCCCAGCATCAGAGTCTTTTTCCAATGAGTCAACTCTTTGCATGAGGTAGCCAAAGTACTGGAGTTTGAGCTTCAACATCATTTCTTCCAAAGAACACACAGGACTGACTTCCTTTAGGATGGACTGGTTGGATCTCCTTGCAGTCCAAGGGACTCTCAAGAGTCTTCTCCAACACCACAGTTCAAAAGCATCAATTCTTAGGTGCTCAGCTTTCTTCACAGTCCAACTCTCACATCCATACACGACGACTGGAAAGATGTCTAGATGTTTTAAAATAAAGTATCTGTTTGGATACACTTACAGCCTAAATCTATCCCCTTTCTATATAGCCCTTCCTAAATTTCATTATGAAAACCTTCTTTTAAAGTATTGTATGAAGCCTGAGTCTTCTGTCCAAGGNGACTGTAGCCCCACAAGCTTCTTTGTCCTTGGGATTCTCCTGGCCCGAATACTGGAGTGGGTGGCCATGGCCTCCTCCAGAAGATCTTCCCCACCCATAGAATGAACTCGCATCTCCTGCGTCTCCTGCATTGCAGGTGATTCTTTCCCAAATGAGCCACCTGGAAAACCCCAAACTCCAGCATTCAAAGGAAGACATAGTAGTTGTTCAATGCTTATTTCTCACAAAGATTACAGGTGAGAAGCTGCCCAAGAAGCTTTTTATTTTTCTTGATTCTGTACTTCAATGTCATAAAATTTATTATATTGTGGCAGACAAGGCATTCTTTTTTATTCTAACACAATGCTCAGATATTCTAAGGTATGTTTAAAATACAGTCTAAATACCCAGCTCTTAAAATCCTACTAACTTATTTAACAGACTATCAGAATTGATTTGCTGTAAGTAATAGCATTTTTAAAATGACTAATATGAAAGGAGCATGATTGTTGCTGAACTGTTAAACTGTGTTTTATAACATTGTTTTATATTTTACCAATGTTTAATGTTCAAAAACATATAAGTTCCCTTTTTAAAGATTTGATTTTCAAGAACATCCATTTATTTTCCTCTAAAGAAGCAGCATTTACTGTGAAGTTCAGGAATCCCCTATAGGCTCTTTGCAAAACCTTGTGCAATCTCAGGCTATTACTCTCTTAAGCTATGTCCCAAGGCAAAAAGAAGAAATGTTTACTGCATATCTAGCCACAAAGTTGTTATGAGAACTGAGCTAATATTGAGAGTGCTTTGAAATTACGGAATGAAAGATGATATTCATGTTGCAAGCGTGATCCTTCTTGCAACTGCTATAAAAGAATGTACTACTAATGGTGTGGTTGGAATTGATCCACTGAGTAAGAGAAATCAGCATGTGATTAAAACTTGTGGTAATTTTTGAGTCATTATATAAACCAGAACAAAGGTCAAAGCAAGCATAAAGCAACCAATTACAAGAAATCATTCAATAAAGCCAAACTGTGCTTCTATGCCTTTTTCAAATTATTTGGATTAGTACTTATTTCCACAGTTTCTTTAAGCAAAGGCACCAATCTTCGACCCTTCTTTCTCTCTACTAGATCATATTAAGAGACATTGTGTTAGGAAAGAAACACATAAGAAAGAATTAGCACATAGTTTCATATGCTTTCCTTAATATTAAAAAAATAAAGCAAACTTCAACTCTACATAAACATCTTAAGCATCCGATAATCCCAGGTTCATGCTATTTCCTTTTCTTTTTTTAGGAATGGGGTTAGGGGGGAAGTGATGGTTATTTGAGTGATTTATTGATATGTTTATCTTAGTGTTATATTTTGCAATCTTAAAATCAGAGATAAAAACAGACAATTTTTATCCAGTGATTATGTTTACGGGCTGGAAATAAACAAGTGTTTTCCATTTGAAAGTGAAAGTGTTAGTCACTCAGTCGTGTCCAACTCTGTGACCCCATGGACTGTAGCCCGCCTGGCTCCTCTGTCCATAGGATTCTCCAGGCAAGAATATTTGAGCAGGAAGCCGTTTTCTTCTCCAAAAGAAGGGCTTCTCTGACTAGACCACCAGGGAGCGTCATTTTTCACTTACATCCTACCTATTTCTCTTGATAGTACTGTAGGCATAATGTTGCTATTAGACCCATTTTATAAATGATATAAGGGAAACTTAAACTTAATCAGGGTCATAGAGCAAGAGAGCAGTGAACCTCAAACCAAGGAAGCCTGACTGTGAATCCGAAATATAATCACTTCACCCTCTTGCCTAATGTCAATGGCCAAGAAAAACAAAATCATCTTCTTATGAAAGGAAATTCTTATACGAGGAAATGATCCTTTATACAAAGAAGAAACATACTTATTGATGCATTTCTCAAAAGACAGTTCAAACAATTTAAATAGGAGAAGAAAGAGGAAGAGGAGAAGGAGAAGGTTGTACACAATAGAATTTTCTAGGGGCTTTATGATGTGTGATACTACAACACAGTAAATACTGAAGAAAAGAACTTGCTGTCTTCTATTAAGTCAAACCTTAAGGAGATATTAAAGTATGAAACAGCACCACTTATCTTATTAAATTATCTTTGTTTTTGTTTTAAAATTTTTTCATAAAATATATTACTTGTATGTTCATTTCAAAATGAATAAGTGAAAACAGAATCTCTAAGTTTTAACTTCAAATGTAGTACTAATAGACATGACCCATATAAACAACAGTTCTTCAGGATACCCAGTAATTTTAAAGAATCTACAGGGGTTCTAAAACCAAAAGATTTGAGGATACCTGTATAGAGCATTTCAATTAAACACAATTTCACTTGCCTGGATTAAGTTGCCCACTTCTTCAGAATGTCTTCAGTTCAGTTCAATTCAGTCACTCAGTCATGTCCAACTCTTTGCGACCCCATGAATTGCAGCACGCCAGGCCTTCCTGTCCATCATCAACACCCAGAGTTCACTCAGACTCACGTCCATCGAATCAGTGATACCATCCAGCCATCTCATCCTCTGTCGTCCCCTTCTCCTCCTGCCCCCAATCCCTCCCAGCATCAGAGTCTTTTTCCAATGAGTCAACTCTTTGCATGAGGTAGCCAAAGTACTGGAGTTTGAGCTTCAACATCATTTCTTCCAAAGAACACACAGGACTGACTTCCTTTAGGATGGACTGGTTGGATCTCCTTGCAGTCCAAGGGACTCTCAAGAGTCTTCTCCAACACCACAGTTCAAAAGCATCAATTCTTAGGTGCTCAGCTTTCTTCACAGTCCAACTCTCACATCCATACACGACGACTGGAAAGATGTCTAGATGTTTTAAAATAAAGTATCTGTTTGGATACACTTACAGCCTAAATCTATCNTTTACTGTGAAGTTCAGGAATCCCCTATAGGCTCTTTGCAAAACCTTGTGCAATCTCAGGCTATTACTCTCTTAAGCTATGTCCCAAGGCAAAAAGAAGAAATGTTTACTGCATATCTAGCCACAAAGTTGTTATGAGAACTGAGCTAATATTGAGAGTGCTTTGAAATTACGGAATGAAAGATGATATTCATGTTGCAAGCGTGATCCTTCTTGCAACTGCTATAAAAGAATGTACTACTAATGGTGTGGTTGGAATTGATCCACTGAGTAAGAGAAATCAGCATGTGATTAAAACTTGTGGTAATTTTTGAGTCATTATATAAACCAGAACAAAGGTCAAAGCAAGCATAAAGCAACCAATTACAAGAAATCATTCAATAAAGCCAAACTGTGCTTCTATGCCTTTTTCAAATTATTTGGATTAGTACTTATTTCCACAGTTTCTTTAAGCAAAGGCACCAATCTTCGACCCTTCTTTCTCTCTACTAGATCATATTAAGAGACATTGTGTTAGGAAAGAAACACATAAGAAAGAATTAGCACATAGTTTCATATGCTTTCCTTAATATTAAAAAAATAAAGCAAACTTCAACTCCACATAAACATCTTAAGCATCCGATAATCCCAGGTTCATGCTATTTCCTTTTCTTTTTTTAGGAATGGTGTTAGGGTGGAAGTGATGGTTATTTGAGTGATTTATTGATATGTTTATCTTAGTGTTATACTTTGCAATCTTAAAATCAGAGATAAAAACAGACAGTTTTTATCCAGTGATTATGTTTACGGGCTGGAAATAAACAAGTGTTTTCCATTTGAAAGTGAAAGTGTTAGTCACTCAGTCGTGTCCAACTCTGTGACCCCATGGACTGTAGCCCGCCTGGCTCCTCTGTCCATAGGATTCTCCAGGCAAGAATATTTGAGCAGGAAGCCGTTTTCTTCTCCAAAAGAAGGGCTTCTCTGACTAGACCACCAGGGAGCGTCATTTTTCACTTACATCCTACCTATTTCTCTTGATAGTACTGTAGGCATAATGTTGCTATTAGACCCATTTTATAAATGATATAAGGGAAACTTAAACTTAATCAGGGTCATAGAGCAAGAGAGCAGTGAACCTCAAACCAAGGAAGCCTGACTGTGAATCCGAAATATAATCACTTCACCCTCTTGCCTAATGTCAATGGCCAAGAAAAACAAAATCATCTTCTTATGAAAGGAAATTCTTATACGAGGAAATGATCCTTTATACAAAGAAGAAACATACTTATTGATGCATTTCTCAAAAGACAGTTCAAACAATTTAAATAGGAGAAGAAAGAGGAAGAGGAGAAGGAGAAGGTTGTACACAATAGAATTTTCTAGGGGCTTTATGATGTGTGATACTACAACACAGTAAATACTGAAGAAAAGAACTTGCTGTCTTCTATTAAGTCAAACCTTAAGGAGATATTAAAGTATGAAACAGCACCACTTATCTTATTAAATTATCTTTGTTTTTGTTTTAAAATTTTTTCATAAAATATATTACTTGTATGTTCATTTCAAAATGAATAAGTGAAAACAGAATCTCTAAGTTTTAACTTCAAATGTAGTACTAATAGACATGACCCATATAAACAACAGTTCTTCAGGATACCCAGTAATTTTAAAGAATCTACAGGGGTTCTAAAACCAAAAGATTTGAGGATACCTGTATAGAGCATTTCAATTAAACACAATTTCACTTGCCTGGATTAAGTTGCCCACTTCTTCAGAATGTCTTCAGTTCAGTTCAATTCAGTCACTCAGTCATGTCCAACTCTTTGCGACCCCAAGAATTGCAGCACGCCAGGCCTTCCTGTCCATCATCAACACCCAGAGTTCACTCAGACTCACGTCCATCGAATCAGTGATACCATCCAGCCATCTCATCCTCTGTCGTCCCCTTCTCCTCCTGCCCCCAATCCCTCCCAGCATCAGAGTCTTTTTCCAGTGAGTCAACTCTTTGCATGAGGTAGCCAAAGTACTGGAGTTTGAGCTTCAACATCATTTCTTCCAAAGAACACACAGGACTGACTTCCTTTAGGATGGACTGGTTGGATCTCCTTGCAGTCCAAGGGACTCTCAAGAGTCTTCTCCAACACCACAGTTCAAAAGCATCAATTCTTAGGTGCTCAGCTTTCTTCACAGTCCAACTCTCACATCCATACACGACGACTGGAAAGATGTCTAGATGTTTTAAAATAAAGTATCTGTTTGGATACACTTACAGCCTAAATCTATCCCCTTTCTGTATAGCCCTTCCTAAATTTCATTATGAAAACCTTCTTTTAAAGTATTGTATGAAGCCTGAGTCTTCTGTCCAAGGTTTGAAAGTATTTGTCATTTAGAATCAGTGCAATGATTTTTCTTTTTTATTAATGCAGGATCAATTGATTTTGACTTGATTCTCAGTTCTTTATAATAAACCACTGAGTACATGAAACTAAATGGTAGAAACTGTATTGAATGAAGTGGTGCTCTTGAAGTTTTCATAAGTTTGTGTTGCTAGGAAACAACTTTACCATCACTGCAGAGTTTAGACTTGGAGCATCTGTTTCATTTAGTCTGGCTTCCAGGCAGTATAGATTGCACTGAGCATTGGGGTAGGAGGTGGGGTGGAAGCAAAAGCAATTGCTTTCTAAAAACAACAATGTTTAAAATGTTGAAAATGGACAGTCATGCTATATTTGTAATTATAGTCTTTTGAAGGTATTGCTGGAGGGTTGTTTGTTAACTTATAAAGCTAAAGTCCAGAGTAGAGATGGAGATCACTAGAGTTCAAAATCTTAAGAAATACAAAGAGAATTGAGTATTGGTATCTCTGCTTTTCAGGAAAGAGACAGGGAGCAAATATACTCCATGAGGTATATTTGCATTTTATTTCATTCCTATGCAAAAGTACTAGTTTAGAAAAATATATTGTCATTTTTACAGGCCACATGTTAATAGAATCTTCCTACCATCCCTTTTCACATTGCTGCATATTTCAGCATATTATCAGTCTGTAACAGAATAAATAGGTATTGCTAATTATTTGTACAGTTTATGCTAACTGATGAAGTATTCTAGCATTCTTTATTCAAAGTAAATCTGCTTAAGTAAATTAATACTAACATTTCTACTGTTCCATAAGGGATAAGAGTATATTGCTATGCCAGGGAACAAAGTGTCAGTGTTACATTGGTCCAGCAAAAGCAAGACTTACTACTATTTTTATGTTAACAAGTCAAAGCCATAAAAAGTTAATACTTCTTCTGTTGCACAGCATTTTCACATCTGTACTCCTGAGAAAATTCCAAAATTAAAAAAAAAAAAGTCTCAAGAGTAGAGGAAGAACCAAAAAAAGAAAGGACTGGATGAGGATTTTATAGTTTTTCAGGCAATGTAACTCATTTGCCTGAATATCCTTTCTCAAGTGTTTCATCGTAAGGTTGCTTTCTAAAAAGAGGAAACACTTTTTATTATTTCCTCAATCTGGGGGAAAACTTGAATCATTAACATTTCAAGACTTCCTGCTGAGGACTGCTGTTGGTGTTCACTGTGGTCTCACTGTGGGCAGCAGACCTCATGACTAGCAGACCTCAACACCACCACCTGTATATAGATGGTTTAACCTGTGTGTCTTCCTCTTGTCTCATACAACTGGAAGTACTTAACAGAGGTCCTCCGTCACTGGCACCTTTATTTATGATCTCTCCTTCATGATCCCTGTCCCACATTAAGTCTAGTGACTGTATTTTGTTTTTTTGGATCCCCACATGAACCAGCAGTTTTTGCCTTTGTCTCTTTATTAACAGCAGTGTCTTGTTTGTATGGCTCTGTCTCAAGTTTTACCTCCCCGTCGTCTACCCCTACCCCCAATTATAATCTTGAATTCAGGCTGTGACTGGTTAAATTCCTTACATTTTTCCATTTGAAAAAACATTCCCTGGTAGCACAGCTGGTAAAGATCCACCTGCAGTTCAGGAGACCCCAGTTTGATTCCTGGGTTGGGAAGATCCCCTGAAGCAGGGACAGACTACCCACTCCAGTATTCATGGACTTCCCTAGTGGCTCAGACAGTAAAGAATCTACCTGCAATGCAGGAAACCTGGATTTGATCCCTGGGTTGAGAAAATCCCCTGAAGAAGGGCATGGCAACCCACTCCAGTATTCTTGCCTGGAAAATCCCCACGGACAGAGGAGCCTGGTGGGCTACAGTCCATGGGGTCATAGGGAATCAGATACAACTGAGCAACTAAGCACAGAACATCCTGAATTTTGGAGCCACTCATTCCATTTGGTATTGTTTCTAAGTCAACCAGTTGAATTCTTGAGCGTATATGTTTATATATGTGTTTTCTGTTTAAAAATGTAGTCTTAATTTTTATTACTTGCCTTTTAGAAGGCTATCCAGTGCAAACAGATTATGGGTTTTTCTCTCACATTTATAATTTATAAATTTTCCTTTTTCAAGATAAATTTTATTTCAATTTTACCTCATTACCGAAATTCCCTTATAGTTCTGCTATTATAAGTAAAGCATAATTCAGTTAAGGCCTCATACTTTCACATACACATACACACACAATGCACTGCTTTTTCTTGTTTAATATAGGCAACCAAGATATATGGACTTTTTTTTTAATCTGGCTTTTAATATTAGAGGTAGATACTTATAGAAAAGTCCTTCTGTTAATAGTATGGACATGTACTAAAAGTTAGGCCCATATGAACAATTTCATTAGTGTATTTTATAATCTTGGATTAAGAATAAAATTAAAGTGACTGAAGTGTTCTTTTTTCTTAAATAAAATAAAAATTATTCAGAACTGTTTGGAGGAGGTTATGATGATTTTTAAAAATCTGACCCAAAAGTTAGATTTTTCAGGAAACCTTCCCAGATAAATGTATTAATATATACCTCTGTTTTTGTACTTTGCTTTTCACTTTCACTTTATCAGGCTTCACCTTCTTATTAATTGCCTTGATAATCTTTCTTAACTGATGTCATTTTTACAAGCTTTTAGAGAATCCTCTCCTGGATCATGAAGATAAGGATCACTGTCTTTGCGTGATATTCTTTAGCTTGGACAGAGCATCCTGTAAACATTAGGTGTCCAATTGGGGTTACTGATGGAATTATGCTTTTTATTCATCTAAAAGTGAACTGTTACCCTAAGGAAAAGTTTCAGTGCAAAACTATTTAAAACTTTATTTGTTGCTTATAAATATCATTTTTGGAGGAGAAGCCTGGGGCAAAGTGTGATTAAGTGAATCTCAAATGATATTTTGTATTTAATTGCTGACTTAAATGTTTTAAGTTATTTCAAAGGAGTAATGTAGTTGACCACTTCCAATTGGCCTTGATTCATGGACCTAATATTCCAGGTTCCTATGCAATACTGCTCTTTACTGAACTGGATGTTACTTCCATAGCCAGTCACATCCACAACTGGGTGTTACTGTTGCTTTGACTCCATCTCTTCATTCTTTCTGGAGTATTTCTCCACTTATCTCCAGTAGCATACTGGGCACCAGCCAACCTGGAGAGGTCATCTTTCAGTGTCCTATCTTTTTGCCTTTTCATACTGTTCTGGGTTTTCAAGGCAAGAATACTGAAGTGGTTCGCCATTCCCGTCTCCAGTGGATCACGTTTTGTCAGAACTCTCCATCATGATCCATCTGCCTTGGGTGGTGCTACATGGCATAGCTCATAGTTTCATTGAGTTAAACAAGGCTTGGCAGGAGATCTGGAAAACTCAGCAGCGGCCACAGGACTGGAAAAGGTCAGTTTTCATTCCAATCCCAAAGAAAGGTAATGCCAAACAATGCTCAAACTACAGCACAGTTGCACTCATCTCATACACTAGCAAAGTAATGTTCAAAATTCTCCAAGCCAGGCTTCAACAGTACATGAACCATGAACTTCCAGATGTTCAAGCTGGATTTAGAAAGGCAGAAGAACCAGAGATCAAATTGCCAACATCCGTTGGATCATCAAAAAAGCAAGAGAGTTCCAGAAAAACATCTATTTCTGCTTTATTGATCATGCCAAAGCCTTTGACTGTGTGGCTCACAATAAACTGTGGAAAATTCTGAAAGAGATGGGAAAACAGATCACCTGACCTGCCTCTTGAGAAATCTGTATGTAGTTCAGGAAGCAACAGTTAGCACTGGACATGGAACAGCCGACTGGTTTCAAATGGAGAAAGGAGTACGTCAAGGTTGTATATTGTCACACTGCTTATTTAACGTATATGCAGAGTACATCATGAGAAATGCTGGACTGGATGAAACACAAGCTTGAATCAAGATTGCTGGGAGAAATATCAGTAACCTCAGATATCCAGATGACATCACCCTTATGGCAGAAAGCAAAGATGAACTAAAGAAACTTTTGATGAAAGTGAAAGAGGAGAGTGAAAAAGTTGGCTTAAAGCTCAACATTCAGAAAACTAAAATCATGGCATCTGGTTCCATCATTTCATGGCAAACAGATGGAGAAACAATGGAAACAGGGTCAGACTTATTTTTTGGCTCCAAAATCACTGCAGATGGTGGAGACGTTACTTAGTCAACAAAGGCCCATCTAGTCAAAGCTATAGTTTTTCCATTAGTCAAATATGGAAATGAGAGTTGGACTATACAGAAAGCCGAACACTGAAGAATTGATGCTTTTAAACTGTGGTGTTGGAGGAGACTCTTAAGAGTCCCTTGGGCTGCAAGGAGATCCAACCAGTCCATCCTGAAGGAGATCAGTCCTGAGTGTTCATTGGAAGGACTGATGTTGAAGCTAAAACTCCAATTATTCGGCCACCTGATGCAAAGAACTGATTCATTGGAAAAGACCCTGATGCTTGGAAAGACTGAAGTCAGGAGGAGAAGGGGACGACAGAGGATGAGATGGTTGGATGGCATCACTGACTCAATAGATAGGAGTTTGAGTAAACTCCAGGAGTTGGTGATGGACAGGGAGGCCTGACATGCTGTGATCCATAAGGTCCCAAAGAGTTGGACACAACTTGAGTGACTGAACTGAACTGAGTGTAGTTGAAAGAAATGAAATATATTTTCATTCAGATCCTTTATCCCATACACATAATCCATCAGTAATCCTTCTGTAGTCATGTATTTTTATTGACTATTGGAATTATTAAATAAGCTTTCATGTTACTTATTAAATTTCTTGAATTAAAGCTACCTGTGTTTTAGTTTGGGGCT
>SJYW01026958.1:132308-150718 GCA_006410735.1 Raphicerus campestris
GAACCAGCAGTTTTTGCCTTTGTCTCTTTATTAACAGCAGTGTCTTGTTTGTATGGCTCTGTCTCAAGTTTTACCTCCCCGTCGTCTACCCCTACCCCCAATTATAATCTTGAATTCAGGCTGTGACTGGTTAAATTCCTTACATCTTTCCATTTGAAAAAACATTCCCTGGTAGCACAGCTGGTAAAGATCCACCTGCAGTTCAGGAGACCCCAGTTTGATTCCTGCGTTGGGAAGATCCCCTGAAGCAGGGACAGACTACCCACTCCAGTATTCATGGACTTCCCTAGTGGCTCAGACAGTAAAGAATCTACCTGCAATGCAGGAAACCTGGATTTGATCCCTGGGTTGAGAAAATCCCCTGAAGAAGGGCATGGCAACCCACTCCAGTATTCTTGCCTGGAAAATCCCCACGGACAGAGGAGCCTGGTGGGCTACAGTCCATGGGGTCATAGGGAATCAGATACAACTGAGCAACTAAGCACAGAACATCCTGAATTTTGGAGCCAATCATTCCATTTGGTATTGTTTCTAAGTCAACCAGTTGAATTCTTGAGCGTATATATTTATATATGTGTTTTCTGTTTAAAAATGTAGTCTTAATTTTTATTACTTGCCTTTTAGAAGGCTATCCAGTGCAAACAGATTATGGGTTTTTCTCTCACATTTATAATTTATAAATTTTCCTTTTTCAAGATAAATTTTATTTCAATTTTACCTCATTACCGAAATTCCCTTATAGTTCTGCTATTATAAGTAAAGCATAATTCAGTTAAGGCCTCATACTTTCACATACACATACACACACAATGCACTGCTTTTTCTTGTTTAATATAGGCAACCAAGATATATGGACTTTTTTTTTAATCTGGCTTTTAATATTAGAGGTAGATACTTATAGAAAAGTCCTTCTGTTAATAGTATGGACATGTACTAAAAGTTAGGCCCATATGAACAATTTCATTAGTGCATTTTATAATCTTGGATTAAGAATAAAATTAAAGTGACTGAAGTGTTCTTTTTTCTTAAATAAAATAAAAATTATTCAGAACTGTTTGGAGGAGGTTATGATGATTTTTAAAAATCTGACCCAAAAGTTAGATTTTTCAGGAAACCTTCCCAGATAAATGTATTAATATATACCTCTGTTTTTGTACTTTGCTTTTCACTTTCACTTTATCAGGCTTCACCTTCTTATTAATTGCCTTGATAATCTTTCTTAACTGATGTCATTTTTACAAGCTTTTAGAGAATCCTCTCCTGGATCATGAAGATAAGGATCACTGTCTTTGCGTGATATTCTTTAGCTTGGACAGAGCATCCTGTAAACATTAGGTGTCCAATTGGGGTTACTGATGGAATTATGCTTTTTATTCATCTAAAAGTGAACTGTTACCCTAGGGAAAAGTTTCAGTGCAAAACTATTTAAAACTTTATTTGTTGCTTATAAATATCATTTTTGGAGGAGAAGCCTGGGGCAAAGTGTGATTAAGTGAATCTCAAATAATATTTTGTATTTAATTGCTGACTTAAATGTTTTAAGTTATTTCAAAGGAGTAATGTAGTTGACCACTTCCAATTGGCCTTGATTCATGGACCTAATATTCCAGGTTCCTATGCAATACTGCTCTTTACTGAACTGGATGTTACTTCCATAGCCAGTCACATCCACAACTGGGTGTTACTGTTGCTTTGACTCCATCTCTTCATTCTTTCTGGAGTATTTCTCCACTTATCTCCAGGAGCATACTGGGCACCAGCCAACCTGGAGAGGTCATCTTTCAGTGTCCTATCTTTTTGCCTTTTCATACTGTTCTGGGGTTTTCAAGGCAAGAATACTGAAGTGGTTTGCCATTCCTGTCTCCAGTGGATCACGTTTTGTCAGAACTCTCCATCATAATCCATCTGCCTTGGGTGGTACTACATGGCATAGCTCATAGTTTCATTGAGTTAAACAAGGCTTGGCAGGAGATCTGGAAAACTCAGCAGTGGCCACAGGACTGGAAAAGGTCAGTTTTCATTCCAATCCCAAAGAAAGGTAATGCCAAACAATGCTCAAACTACAGCACAGTTGCACTCATCTCATACACTAGCAAAGTAATGTTCAAAATTCTCCAAGCCAGGCTTCAACAGTATGTGAACCATGAACTTCCNAGAGGAGAGTGAAAAAGTTGGCTTAAAGCTCAACATTCAGAAAACTAAAATCATGGCATCTGGTTCCATCATTTCATGGCAAACAGATGGAGAAACAATGGAAACAGGGTCAGACTTATTTTTTGGCTCCAAAATCACTGCAGATGGTGGAGACGTTACTTAGTCAACAAAGGCCCATCTAGTCGAAGCTATAGTTTTTCCATTAGTCAAATATGGAAATGAGAGTTGGACTATACAGAAAGCCGAACACTGAAGAATTGATGCTTTTAAACTGTGGTGTTGGAGGAGACTCTTAAGAGTCCCTTGGGCTGCAAGGAGATCCAACCAGTCCATCCTGAAGGAGATCAGTCCTGAGTGTTCATTGGAAGGACTGATGTTGGAGCTAAAACTCCAATTATTCGGCCACCTGATGCAAAGAACTGATTCATTGGAAAAGACCCTGATGCTTGGAAAGACTGAAGTCAGGAGGAGAAGGGGACGACAGAGGATGAGATGGTTGGATGGCATCACTGACTCAATAGATAGGAGTTTGAGTAAACTCCAGGAGTTGGTGATGGACAGGGAGGCCTGACATGCTGTGATCCATAAGGTCCCAAAGAGTTGGACACAACTTGAGTGACTGAACTGAACTGAGTGTAGTTGAAAGAAATGAAATATATTTTCATTCAGATCCTTTATCCCATACACATAATCCATCAGTAATCCTTCTGTAGTCATGTATTTTTATTGACTATTGGAATTATTAAATAAGCTTTCATGTTACTTATTAAATTTCTTGAATTAAAGCTACCTGTGTTTTAGTTTGGGGCTTCCCTGGTGGCTCACATGGTAAAGAATTTGCCTGAAATTCAGGGACCCAGGTTCGATTAAGATCCCCTGGAAGAGGGCATGCCAACCCAGTCCAGTATTCTTGCCTGGAGAATTCCACTACTTTGCCTTATTTATCTTCTTGAATCCCATTAGTTCTCACAAGTAACTTCTTTTTTTCCTCCATTATTTCTCCATTTATATTTATATGTTATTTAGCTTATTAAAAATGAGAAAGATACTTTTTCTAGATTATTTACGTTAGTGTTTGCAAACAATTAGAAATCACTGACTACATTTTTTTTTCTTAACAGCAATATTACTGAAGCTTACTCCATATATATATATATATATATTATTTTTTCTGGAACTGTTTTATACATCTCCTTTATTTTACCTATGTATTGTGTTACTATCAAGAAGGGCTATCAACAATGCTTTAATCAAGAAATCAAACAAAATTGTGTTGCATACATAGTCAAGCACAGGTAGTATCCTAAGTTCGTTACATATTCTAGATCACTGATCCTAATATAAATAGTTCTAATTTCAAAGTCTGTTATTGATCTTTTAAATTCTGCATTGAACATATTTTGTGGCATTTCATCAGGCAAATTATTTTCATGCAGCGGTTGCTCTGTGGCTTCATTTATTCCTTCTTTAGTATTATTCCTTTAAAAAATTAGATCTACCAATATAATTTTATAATTGCCTAAATAAAATATTTTAACAGTTTTTTCAAGACAGATCAGCTGGCAATAAATTCCCTCAATTTTTGTTTTTTGGAAAAAATCTTTCTCACTCACTTTTAAAGGACAATTTCACTGAATATTGAATTCTACATTTTTTGTCTCTCTCTCTCAACTCTCTAAATATTTCATTCCATCTCTTCTTGGCAGCATGTTTTCTCTCCTTGTTTCTCAGTAGGTAACAAAATCTTTCTCTGACTTTCTCTGAGAAAGATTTTCTCTTTCCTTTTTGTTTCCTGCTAAATGCATATGATGTGCCTCAGTGCAGCTTGTTGCTATCTGTTCAGCTCAGTGTTCTCTGAGTTTCCTAAATTTGTGCTTTGATGTTTGTCATTAATTTGAAAAGTTATTGTTCATTATTTTTTTGTTGACCATTATACTTCATTAATACTTGTATTATCACTTAAACATTTCTTTTTTTTTTTTCTTTTTTCTCTTTTAGCATTCTAGATATATATATGTTACATCTTCTAAAAATTGCCCCAAAGTTCTTGGATGTTCTGCTATGTTTAGTCTTCTTCTTCTTTTTAAATTCATTTTTACACTTTAGGAAGCTTCTGTTGCTGCTGCTGCTTCAGTCGTGTCCGACTCTGTGTGACCCCATAGCCACCAGGCTCCCCAGTCCCTGGGATTCTCCAGGCAAGAGCAATGGAGTAGGTTGCCATTTCCTTCTCCAATGCATGAAAGTGAAAAGGGAAAGTGAAGTCGCTCAGTCGTGTCCAACTTTTCTCAAACCCATGGACTGCAACCCACCAGGCTCCTCCGTCCATAGGATTTTCCAGGCACGAGTACTGGAGTGGGTTGCCATTGCCTTCTCCAGGAAGCTTCTATTGACCTTTTTTCATGCTCGTCGATTCTTTCCTCACCTGTGTCCAGTCTGCTAATGAGTCCCTGGAAGTAAAGCATTCTGTTTTAGGTTTTTGTTTTTTGTTTTTTTGAATTTCTAACTTTTCTTTTTGATTCCTTCCTAGGGTTTATGTCTCTCAATTTATATAACCTAAATTTCTTGAATTTTGTGCACTTTCCATTAGAATACTTCTAATAATCACAATAGTTTTAAATGTCCTGTTTGAGAATGCTACATGTATGCCATATCTGACTATACTTCTGATACTTTCTTTGTCTCCTTAGACTGTGAGTTGTTTTGCCTTTTTTTTTCCCCCCTAACCTTTTGGTGTATCTAGTAATGTTTTGTTGTTCAAAGCTAGACATGTTTTATCAGGTAACAGAAATGGAGGTGAATAATGATGTGTGGTAATCCGGATGGGAGCTGGACTTTAATGTTTGCTATAGCTGTAGGTGTCAGAGGCCTCTAGTAATTTTATTTTTGTTTCTCCTTCTGACTTTGAACTTCTATTTATATTCCTCCTCAAAGAGAATCTGTGTCATGCAGCTCTCTCAGTAGTGATGCATTTCTGTTACACTGGATCCCTATTGATGTGATAGTCAGCTATAGGGAACCCTTCTATAACCTTCCAATTTAATATCTGTCTTTTAGTGAGTGTCTGTGTTTGCCTTGTGAGTTTCACAAGTGTTTCTTTTTGCATGGCCTCTCAGTCCTTAACCCATTGGGTAAGACAGGGAGGCTAGAGGAAACTTGAGTAAGAAGAATGTCTTTTTCCATGGCCATGGGACAAGGCTCTGGTAGTCTTTCTCCCTGGAGATTAGCCCTTTGCTAAAAAGAAAGTTCTGGGCTTATTTTACAAAAATTAGTTTCCCCTCACCTCTCAGGCTCGAGGGGATATGTTTTCAAATGTTCACAGAGAAAAACTGGTGAGATTCCTGGCAAAAGTATGGGGGTCCCTCTAAGAGTGCAGCCCCCAGGAGTTTCTCACTCTTGTTCAGTCTCGAAGTCATGTCCAGTTCTTTGTAACCCCATNATCCCTCTAAGAGACCCCCAGGAGTTTCTCACTCTTGTTCAGTCTCGAAGTATGGGGATCCCTCTAAGAAACCCCCAGGAGTTTCTCACTCTTGTTCAGTCTCGAAGTCATGTCCAACTCTGTAACCCCATGAACTGCAGCACACCAGGCTTCCCTGTCCCTCACTGTCTCCCTGAGTCAAGAGTTTTCTCCAGTCCCACAGTTTGAAAGCATCAATACTTTGGCACTCAGCCTTCTTTATGGTCCAACACTCACATCCATGCATGACACTGAAGTAATTTTGCAGCCCAAGAAAATAAAGACTGACACGGTTCCCATTTTTCCCCATCTATGTGCCGTGAAGTGATGGGACTGGATGCCAATAAATTGGTGTCATCTGCATATCTGAAGTTATTTATATTTCTCCTGGCAATCTTGGTTCCAGCTTGGGATTTATCCAGTCCAGCATGATGTACTATGCATATATGTTAAATAAGCTGGGTGACAATATACAGCCTTTCTCTTAGCCTAGACAATACTCAGCCTCTAGCAATTAGTCAAAATAATCATTTAATTCTTCCTCCCAGTTCATAACTCCAGAAGTTTTCACTCTAGGTAAGCAGATCTCAGCTGTGACCCCCTGATTTCTTTTGCAACATATGTCAGTGTGGCTATCTGCCCTATAACTTCAGTTCTCTAATGAGTGCAATAAAATGTATTGATTTTTAGTTTGTCCAGCTTTTGTGGATGTGTGTGGTTACAAGGATGGAAAAGACTTCCAAACTCCTTACATGGAG
Organism: Raphicerus campestris; assembly: GCA_006410735.1. Classification (NCBI taxonomy): domain Eukaryota; kingdom Metazoa; phylum Chordata; class Mammalia; order Artiodactyla; family Bovidae; genus Raphicerus; species Raphicerus campestris. The sequence continues at coordinate 138,675 of SJYW01026958.1, forward strand.
TTATTATTATTTTTAACAATGCACTTTTATTCAAAATAACATCAATTCATTTGCTCAGTAAAGATTTATTGAGCGCCTATTCTACACCAGGCCCTGCGCTAAGTGTAGCGGCCATAAAGAGAAGCCAGTCGGAATGTGTCTTTGTAATCCCTTTCTGCTGGTAAAAGACAAGCTGATTTTTTTGCTGTCCTAATTACTAGAAAGAATGCCAAGATTCTCTAAAATAAAAGCTGTCTTCTTCCATTCTGTATGTGTGTCACACTGTCAGATGTGTAAATTATATGCAGAGGTATTTGTTTCTTCCTCCTGGTGTCAAGCTGTTGAGTGTGATTTGTACTTCCTGCTGCTGTGCTTCAGGCAAAGGAGGAGGTGACAACTCAGATTTGAAGAATTAGACTAATTGCAGTAAACACCCAAGGTTTTCAAGGAATGTACAAATATAGAAAATCATTTTTATAGTATTATTAGCCAATTTATAGTGTGTAATAATATATTTATGAAGCTTCAGCCCTAAAAATAGAAATAAAGATGATGAATATAAACAAAAATAAAATCAAAGTAGGCTCTATGCCCAGAAATCCAGAGCAATAAACTAAGTGTAGCAAGAAAATATTGCTAAAAAAGTTTTCATACATACACACGCGCACAAAGAAACACTTTGAAAATACCTTCTCCCAAATTTTAAAGGGTTGAACGTCTTAGCTATGGGAGGAAACCAAGAGTTTTCCACAAAGACCATATACATGTCTCTATGAGCCCTTAAATTTGAGAATTATGAGTCTGATGATCAGAAATTATATCCTACTTGTCAGAGCTCAGGATCTCAACTAGAATTAGGTCTCCTGGCTGCCTATTTGTGGTTTCATCTACAGACAAGAACTATATCTATGGTTTATTGACTTCCCTGGTAGCTCAGATGGTAAAGCATCTGTCTGTGATGCAGGAGACCTGGGTTCGATCCCTGGGTTGGGAAGATCCCTTGGAGAAGGAAATGGCAATCCATTCCAGTACTGTTGCCTGGAAAATCCCATGGACAGAGGAGCCTGGTAAGCTACAGTCCATGGGGTCACGAAGAGTCAGACACAACTGAGCAACTTCACATTAATAAGCAAGTATTAAATACACTTAATTAGTAGAAGTTAGAAAGACAAAATAAGCTGCAAAAAATAAAGGCATCAATATAAATAACTAACGTACATTTGTAAGAGTAACAGATATGGTACAGAACTCAATTAATATATAGGTACTTTATTTTATCACTGTATTTTGTTATATTTAAAATAAAAGCATTTGGTAAATTTTGTATCAATATATGTCTCCATTATCTGCCTGCCAAGCAGGAGACATATGTTCAATCCCTGAGTTACAAAGATCCCCTGGAGAAGGAAATGACAACCCACTCCAGTGTTCTTGCCTGGGAAATCTCATGGACAGAGTAGCCTGGTGGGCTACAGTCCATGGGGTCTCAAAGAGTGGGACATGACTTAGTGACTAAAACAAAAACAAAAAAATGTCTCCATTAGGTCAAGAAAAAAAATTAATTCTGGATACTGAAATAAAAGCAATTCAAAAAACAATAAATTATTTTTTTTCTCCATCAAACATGTTAGACATAATTTTTTATAAAATAAGTTGTGGTTTGATTCATGGACTGCTAGTAGCTATTGACAAATAGCTTTGAATCAATATGGACTTTGACTACACTCCAGTCAGCACTGGTCTATTAATTTTTCAAAATACCAGAAATAGAAACACAAAGCATGCTTGACCAATCAACACTGACTTTTGGAACTGAAACATAATAACATCACTGTTAAATTCTGTGATTGTTCTTTTTCATTTAAAAAATTATTTGGCATCGTGTCTTTAAAGAGAGTATATCTGTATTTCTGCTTCTAAAGTGCCAAAGTCTTTGGCATGGCAAAGAATGTTCGTTATTCTTCAAAATGTTAAGTGTACATTAAAAGTTTTAAAAAACCTCTCACACGTTTTTCTCTTTAATTATGAAGTCTGTACTTCAGTATATTTGAACATAATGAAAAAGTATGGTCTTATATAGGTCATTAAGGTAATTCAAATTAAGTATGTCTGTGCCAGCAGTGGGGAAAACATGGAGAGGCAGAGGATAGTGGAGATAAACCAAAGAAAACCAACAAGGCATGAGGGAAGTAGAGATTAATTCTGGACTCAGAGAATGGATAGGAACCTAGACAGTCAATCAAGAGGGAGGATTATAACAAGTAAATGAACCCAGCGAATCCTTGTAAACAAGATGTATGTGAATAACTAGTGGCTGAAGGAGTGGAAATGGAGATGTTTCAGAGATTTGCATTAGAGGAAATTGACAAGGAGTAGAATATATGTTTATCTATGTCTCCTAAGACATTCCTTCTCAGACTTTGAAGTACATACAAATAACCTGGGGACCTTGTTAAAATGCATATTTGAAATCCTATGCATATTTTGAAAAATGCATATTTTCAGTCCAGAAGCCTGGGATCTCCTAACAAGGACCCAAGTGATGTCTATGGTGTTGGTCTATGAACCACACTTTGTATAGCAATATTATAGAACATTCACTTTATTTTAGCTCTGACAATATGAAGAAATTTCTAGTTACTGATCTTTGCTAGTCATTATAATTCATTTAATATTATAAATGGTATTAGAAGCCAAAATTTGAACTGATTACATTCATAAAGTATTGAGATACTGCTGCTAATTTTAACAAGAAAACTGATATGAAGTATCCTAGATACCTAGATTTTTCCCTATTTGAATTTGAAAGTTTTTGTTTATGCAGTGGTATTTAGTTTTGTATAGTCACCCAGAGAATCATCCACCCAATTATACAGGAAAATTATTTGCTATGAGGATGAATGGTTAGCTAGTGTTCTGTATCTTACTGTTTCCAGTTGACTAGATCATAGTAGGATTTGTTTTCTGCAGTCTAAACAGGAAATAGTTTGACTTAAATAGTTTCATTTCATTGTAGACAACAATGTGTTTTTTTAAACCTCATTTAGAAATGTGCCAGTGTTCTGATATAAGGCAGTTATTTAAGTGATATTTTGGAATAGGGCTTTTTGAAACAAAAGAAGTACACTCAGCATCTTCACTGAAGGTAAGAAATTTAAAGTTTAAAAAATGTGAATTAAGTTGGTTAAAAGTTTAACAACAATATTCTTCTTTCTGAATTGTTCAGAAAGAAGTTGTTCAGTTGTTCAGTCACTAAGTCGTGTCCAGTTCTTTGTGAACTCATGGACTGCAGCATGCCAGACTTCCCTGACCTTCACTATCTCCCAGAATTTGCTCAAACTTATGTCCATTGAGTTGGCAAGGCCATACAACCATCTCACCCTCTGTGGCCCACTTCTCCTCCTGCCCTCAATCTTACCCAACATCAGGGTCTTTTCTAATGAGTCAGTTCTTCACATCAGGTAGTCAAAGTATTGGAGCTTGAGCTTCAGCATCAGTCCTTCCAGGGAATATCCAGGGTTTTCCTTTAGGATTGACTGGTTTGATCTCCTTGCTGTCCACATTCAGGTCTTCTCCAGCACCACAATTTGAAAGCAGCAATTCTTCAGCATTCAACCTTCTTTATGGTCCAGTTCTCACATCTGTGCATGACTACTGGAAAAACTATAGCTTTGACTATATAGACCTTTGCTGGCAAAACGATGTCTCTGCTTTTTAATATGCTGTCTAGGTTTGCCATAGCTTTTGTTCCAAGAAGCAAACATCTTTTAATTTTGTGGCTGCAGTCAGCGTCTGTAGCGATTTTAGAGCCTTAGAAAATAAAATCTGCCATGTTTTCACTTCTTTCTCACCTGTTTGACATGAAGTGATGGGACTAGATGCCATGGTCTTCATTTTGTGGAAGTTAAGTTTTAAGCCAGCTTTTTCTGTCTTCTCTTTCACCCTCTAAAAGAAGCTCTTTAGTTCCTCTTCACTTTATGCCATTAGAGTGGCATCATCTGCATATCTGAAGTTGTTGATTTTTCTCCCAGTAATCTTGATTCCAGTTTGCTATTCATCCAGTACAGCATTTCACATGATATACTCTGCATATAAGTTAAATAATCAGGGTGAAAATATAGAGCCATGATCTATTACTTTTCCAGTTTTGAACCATGAACTCTTGTTCCATATCCATTTCTAACTGTTGCTTCTTGACCTGCATATGGGTTTCTCGGGAAGCAGGTAAGTTATTCTGGTATTTCCATCTCTTTAAGAATTCTCTACAGATTGGTGTGATCCACACAGTCAAAAGCTTTAGTGTAGTCAATGAAACAGATGTTTTGCTGGAATTCCCTTGCTTTTTCTATGACCCAGTGGTCGTTGGCAATTTGATGTCTGGTTCCTCTGGCTTTTCTAAGTCTAGTTTGNTTGCTGTGATCCACACAGTCAAAAGCTTTAGTGTAGTCAATGAAACAGATGTTTTGCTGGAATTCCCTTGCTTTTTCTATGACCCAGTGGTCGTTGGCAATTTGATGTCTGGTTCCTCTGGCTTTTCTAAGTCTAGTTTGTACCTCTGAAAATTCTCAGTTCACCTACTATTGAAGCCTAGTTTGAATGATTTTGTGTATAACCTTGCTAGCATGTGAAATGAATTCAATTATATGGTAGTTTGAACATTCTTCAGTGTTTCCTTTCTTTGGGATTGGAATGAAAATAGCCCTTTTCCAGTCCTGTGGCTATTGCTGCATTTTCCAAATTTGCTGGCATATTGAGTGCAGCACTTTCACAGCATCATCTTTTAGGATTTGAAATAGCTCAACTGGAATTCCATCACCTCCACTAGCTNTCTTTTCCAATGAGTCAGTTCTTTGCATCAGATGGCCAAAGTATTGGAGTTTCAGCTTCAGCATCAGTCCTTCCAATGAGTATTTAGGACTGATTTCCTTTAGGATAAACTGGTTTGATCCCCTTGCAGTCCAAGGGACTCTCAAGAGTCTTCTCCAACACTACAGTTTAAAAGCATCAATTGTTTAATGCTTAGATTTCTTAATAGTCCAACTATCACATCCATACATGACTACTGGAAAAAACCATAGCTTTGACTAGATGGACCTTCATTGGCAAAGTAATATCTCTGCTTTTAATATGCTGTCTAGCTTGGGTATAGCTTTTCTTACAAGGGGCAAGCATCTTTTAATTTCACAGCTGTAGCCACCATCTGCAGGGATATTGGAGCCCCCTAAAATAGTGTCTCACTGTTTCCATTATCTCCCCATCTACTTGCCAGGAAGTGATGAGATGATCTTGATGCTATGATCTTAGTTTTCTGAATTTTGAATTTTAAGCCAACATTGTCACTCTCCTCTTTCAGTTTCCTCAAGAGAATCTTTAGTTCTTCTTTGCTTTCTGCCATAAGTGTGGCATCATCTGCATATCTGAGGTTATTATTATTTCTCCCAGCAATTTTGATTCCAGCTTGTGCTTCATCCAGCCTTGCATTTTGCATGATGTACTTTGCCTATAAGTTAAATAAGCAGGATGACAATATATAGCCTTGACATACTCCTTTCCCAATTTGGAACCAGTCTGTTGTTCCATGTCCAGTTCTTACTGTTGCTTTGCTCAGGATGCATGGTCTGGTATGCCCATCTCTTTTAAAATTTTTCACATTTTGTTGTGATCCATATAGTCAAATACTTTGGTGTAGTCAATAAAATAGAAGGCATACTAGAGGCATACATTTATTCTTTTGCATGTAGATAAACGGTTGTCCCTCTACCATTCAGTGAAAATGGTATTATTTTTTCATTAAATTGTTTTGGAAAACTTGTCATCAGTTAACCAATAATTGTGAGAGTTTATTTTTGAACTCTATTTCATTAATTTATATTTCTCTCCTATGCTGGCATCATACTATCTTGATAATTATATCTTTAAGATAAGGTCTTGAAATCAAGATGTGTGAATCATCCAACTTTGTTCTTCTTTTAAAACATTATTTAACTATTACTTCTTTACATTTGCATATAAGTTTCAGTTCAGTTCAGTCACTCAGTCGTGTCCGACTTTTTGTGACTCCATGAATTACAGCACGCCAGGACTTCCTGTCCATCACCAACACCCAGAGTTCACTCAGACTCACGTCCATTGAGTCAGTGATGCCATCCACTGATCTCATCCTCTGTCGTCCCCTTCTCCTCCTGCCCCCAATCCCTCCCAGCAGCAAAGTATTTTCCAATGAGTCAACTCTTTGCATGAGGTGGACAAAGTAATGCAGTTTCAGCTTTAGCATCATCCCTTCCAAAGAAATCCCAGGGTTGATCTCCTTCAGAATGGACTGGTTAGGTCTCCTTGCAGTCCAAGGGACTCTCAAGAGTCTTCTCCAACACTACAGTTCAAAAGCATCAATTCTTCAGCACTTAGCCTTCTTCACACTCCAAGTCTCACATCCATACATGATTACTGGAAAAACCATAACCTTGACTAGATAGACTTTAGTCATCAAAGTAATGTTTCTACTTTTCAATATGGTATCTAGGTTGGTCATAATTTTTCTTCCAAGGAGTAAGCGTCTTTTAATTCCATTTCTGCAGTCACCATTTGCAGTGATTTTAGAGCTCCCCAAAATAAAGTCTGACACTGGTTCCACTGTTTCCCCATCTAGTTCCCATGAAGTGATGGGACCAGATGCCATGACCTTCGTTTTCTGAATGTTGAGCTTTAAGCCAACTTTTTCACTCTCCTCTTTCACTTTCAAGAGGCATATAAGTTTAGGACCACTTATTTATTTGTTCAAAAAGATAGATACGATTTTGATAGGGATTTTATTGAATCCATAGATTATTTTGAGGACTATTGCCATTTTAACAATGTTACATCTTCTTATGAATGTTGTTGAATCTTTTGGTAGCTTCCAATTTACTTAGGTCTTCTTTGATTTGTTCAGCAATGTTTCAGGCTTCTCGTTACATAATTTTACATTTTTTGCTAAATTCATTTTAGACATTTCATTCTATTTTATGTTATAGTACTTAAATGGAATAATTTTAATTTCATTTATGAAAAAGATTTTAATTTTATTGTTTTGTTCATATTAGTTGAAATATTTGAAAATTCATTTATGGTTCATTACTACCCTGTGGAAATATAGTAGATGTTTTCTTTCATCTTATAACCTGCCACATTGCTGAACTGTTACATTAGTTCTAGTAGTATTTAGTTGCCAAACATATATTAATCTGTTTTCAATTTATTGAGACTTGTTTTATCATCTAACTTGTGGTGCATTTGAGATGAAAATGTGTCCTACTGCTGTTGTGTGCAGTGTTCTTAAATATCGTTAGATCTAAATGGTTTATGCTGCTGTTTACATATTCTGTTTCTTGATTAACCCTCAACATTGTGGCTCCATCCTTGCTAGTGTTCAAATCTCAACTATTTCAACTCTAGTGTTGAAATATCAACCATTATTTTTGAATTATCTATTTCTTCTCCCAAAGATATTAATTTTTGGTCCATGTATTTTGAAGTGCTTCTTTTTAGGTCCATAAGTTTATAATTGTTAGTCTTCTTAATTTTTTCAACACTTAATCATTATAAAATGTCCCTCTTTATTTGTAGTACTACTTTTCATTATAAACTCCATTTTGTCTGATGTTAGTATAACCATTTTAACTGTCATATGGTTGCTGTTTATATGCATATCTCATCCCATCCTTTTACTTTCAACCTATTAGACACAGTTTGAATTTAAAGTATGTCTCCTGTAGAAAGCATACAGGTGGATAGTTGCATATTACATGTTGTTTACTTGTATCTCAATTCTCATATTACAATCTCTGCCTTTTGATATGGTTGATTTTGTCTGCTGTTTTGGTGTTTGTTTTCTATGTATAACATGTTTTTTCTTCTCTTCTTCCTACTCCTTTTTTTTTTCATTAATTAAATGTGATCAGTTGTTAATCCTAAACTTAGTTGGATTAACTTTTGCCTAAATCTGTTGAATATTAAATTTTATACCACAATTACTCAACTTAAAGAATTCATTAACCAAAAGTATCTGAAGAATACATTGCCTACAAAGAAACATCGTAAGAAATCTGTAAAGGTTAGTTCAAAATATGCATAATTCAGAATATAACTGTTCAAAATCCCACTTCACATAAGATTATATATATACATATATCACTGTGTACATTTTATAATAGGATATTTACTGTGTTGCCAAAGTATGTTCAGTGCTTTCCTTATTATCACAGAATGCATCATTGTGGAAAAAATAGATGGATAGATAAAATAAATATCTAGATGTAGCACGGTTTATCAGTTTTAATTGTTATTATACTTAGAATCTATCATGCACTATATAAAATATAAGATTTCTTCTGTGCTGAAATGGTTGTTTTATTACATCTTTCATTTGGATTACTTTAGTGTGATGTCTCAATTATACTTTGGTTCCATGAATATTTATCTTGTCCCAGTGTTAAATTTCTCAGAGAAGGAAATGACACCCCACTCCAGTACTTTTGCCTGGAAAATCCAATGGATGGAGGAGCCTGGTGGGCTGCAGTCCATGGGGTCACTAGAGTCAGACAGGACTGAGTGACTTCACTTTCACTTTTCACTTTCCTGCATTGGAGAAGGAAATGGCAGCCCACTCCAGTGTTCTTGCCTGGAGAATCCCAGGGACAGGGAAGCCTGGTGGGCTGCCGTCTATGGGNAGGTTGGTCATAATTTTTCTTCCAAGGAGTAAGCGTCTTTTAATTCCATTTCTGCAGTCACCATTTGCAGTGATTTTAGAGCTCCCCAAAATAAAGTCTGACACTGGTTCCACTGTTTCCCCATCTAGTTCCCATGAAGTGATGGGACCAGATGCCATGACCTTCGTTTTCTGAATGTTGAGCTTTAAGCCAACTTTTTCACTCTCCTCTTTCACTTTCAAGAGGCATATAAGTTTAGGACCACTTATTTATTTGTTCAAAAAGATAGATAAGATTTTGATAGGGATTTTACTGAATCCATAGATTATTTTGAGGACTATTGCCATTTTAACAATGTTACATCTTCTTATGAATGTTGTTGAATCTTTTGGTAGCTTCCAATTTACTTAGGTCTTCTTTGATTTGTTCAGCAATGTTTCAGGCTTCTCGTTACATAATTTTACATTTTTTGCTAAATTCATTTTAGACATTTCATTCTATTTTATGTTATAGTACTTAAATGGAATAATTTTAATTTCATTTATGAAAAAGATTTTAATTTTATTGTTTTGTTCATATTAGTTGAAATATTTGAAAATTCATTTATGGTTCATTACTACCCTGTGGAAATATAGTAGATGTTTTCTTTCATCTTATAACCTGCCACATTGCTGAACTGTTACATTAGTTCTAGTAGTATTTAGTTGCCAAACATATATTAATCTGTTTTCAATTTATTGAGACTTGTTTTATCATCTAACTTGTGGTGCATTTGAGATGAAAATGTGTCCTACTGCTGTTGTGTGCAGTGTTCTTAAATATCGTTAGATCTAAATGGTTTATGCTGCTGTTTACATATTCTGTTTCTTGATTAACCCTCAACATTGTGGCTCCATCTTTGCTAGTGTTCAAATCTCAACTATTTCAACTCTAGTGTTGAAATATCAACCATTATTTTTGAATTATCTATTTCTTCTCCCAAAGATATTAATTTTTGGTCCATGTATTTTGAAGTGCTTCTTTTTAGGTCCATAAGTTTATAATTGTTAGTCTTCTTAATTTTTTCAACACTTAATCATTATAAAATGTCCCTCTTTATTTGTAGTACTACTTTTCATCATAAACTCCATTTTGTCTGATGTTAGTATAACCATTTTAACTGTCATATGGTTGCTGTTTATATGCATATCTCATCCCATCCTTTTACTTTCAACCTATTAGACACAGTTTGAATTTAAAGTATGTCTCCTGTAGAAAGCATACAGGTGGATAGTTGCATATTACATGTTGTTTACTTGTATCTCAATTCTCATATTACAATCTCTGCCTTTTGATATGGTTGATTTTGTCTGCTGTTTTGGTGTTTGTTTTCTATGTATAACATGTTTTTTCTTCTCTTCTTCCTACTCCTTTTTTTTTTCATTAATTAAATGTGATCAGTTGTTAATCCTAAACTTAGTTGGATTAACTTTTGCCTAAATCTGTTGAATATTAAATTTTATACCACAATTACTCAACTTAAAGAATTCACTAACCAAAAGTATCTGAAGAATACATTGCCTACAAAGAAACATCGTAAGAAATCTTAAAGGTTAGTTCAAAATATGCATAATTCAGAATATAACTATTCAAAAGCCCACTTCACATAAGATTATATATATATACATATATCACTGTGTACATTTTATAATAGGATATTTACTGTGTTGCCAAAGTATGTTCAGTGCTTTCCTTATTATCACAGAATGCATCATTGTGGAAAAAATAGATGGATAGATAAAATAAATATCTAGATGTAGCACGGTTTATCAGTTTTAATTATTATTATACTTAGAATCTATCATGCACTATATAAAATATAAGATTTCTTCTGTGCTGAAATGGTTGTTTTATTACATCTTTCATTTGGATTACTTTAGTGTGATGTCTCAATTATACTTTGGTTCCATGAATATTTATCTTGTCCCAGTGTTAAATTTCTCAGAGAAGGAAATGACACCCCACTCCAGTACTTTTGCCTGGAAAATCCAATGGATGGAGGAGCCTGGTGGGCTGCAGTCCATGGGGTCACTAGAGTCAGACAGGACTGAGTGACTTCACTTTCACTTTTCACTTTCCTGCATTGGAGAAGGAAATGGCAGCCCACTCCAGTGTTCTTGCCTGGAGAATCCCAGGGACAGGGAAGCCTGGTGGGCTGCCGTCTATGGGCTCACACAGAGTTGGACACGACTGAAGCGACTTAGCAGCAGCAGTGTTAAATTTACTTGGATTCTAAAAAGTTATAGCCTCAAATTTATTTCATTTCTGAAAAAAAGTATAGATTTAGTTTCTAAGCATAAAAAGAACTGAATTTTCAAGCATTTCATTTTAGACTATAATGAAATGTGTATAAACAATGACCACATATAGAGAGACATGTAAACAGCCTATCCTTTCTAAGATCAAAGAATTTTTTCTCTCTTTAGTTTCATATATTGAAACTGTTGGAAAATGAAGCTTTTGGAATCACATTAACCCTATTTAGCACTGCTATGAGATGATTCTGAAATCTGAAATGTAAGTGGAACAATTGGCCAGTATGTCTAATTATTATTCAGCCAATATTAATCAATTTTGAAACAAACGTTTTAAATTTATCTTTTGTGTTCCACAGTATAGATATTCTCTTAGACAGGTCTAGCAATTTTCCTAGTAAACCTAATTGTTCATATCTTTTTTGAGTGTTATAAATGGAATCTTTCTATCATTGCATTTATAAGAGGTTGCAATTAATTTTATATAAAATATTTCTTATTTTTTAATTTAATTGTGCTGGCAGTCACTTTTTGAATACTCATTTTAAATTTTGATTGGATTTTCTGGGAATGTAATGACATCAATATGACCCAAGTACAGTATGAAATATACAATGTAATGAACCATGAACAGTATAAAAAGGCAAAATGGTAGGATACTGAAAGAGGAACTCCCCAGGTCTGTAGGTGCCCAATATTCTACTGGATATCAGTGGAGAAATAACTCCAGAAAGAATGAAGGAATGAAGCCAAAGCAAAAACAATACCCAGTTGTGGATGTGACTGGTGATAGAAGCAAGGTCCAATGTTGTAAAGAGCAATATTGCATAGGAACCTGGAATGTTAGGTCCATGAATCAAGGCAAATTGGAAGTGGTCAAACAGGAGATGGCAAGAGTGAACGTCAACATTCTAGGAATCAGCAAACTAAAATGGACTGGAATGGGTGAATTTCACTCAGATGACCATTATATCTACTACTGCAGGCAGGAATCCCTCAGAAGAAATGGAGTAGCCATCATGGTCAACAAGAGTCCGAAATGCAGTACTTGGATGCAATCTCAAAAATGACAGAATGATCTCTGTTC
>SJYW01026958.1:165495-185053 GCA_006410735.1 Raphicerus campestris
ATGAACAAAGCTAGTGGAGGTGATGGAATTCCAGTGGAGCTATTTCAAATCCTGAAAGATGATGCTGTGAAAGTGCTGCACTTAATATGCTAGCAAATTTGGAAACCTCAGCAGTGGCCACAGGACTGGAAAAGGTCAGTTTTCATTCGAATCCCAAAGAAAAGCAATGCCAAAAAATGCTCCAACTACCGCACAATTGCACTCATTTCGCATGCTAGTAAAGTAATGCTCAAAATTCTGCAAGCCAGTCTTCAGCAGTACATGAACTGCGAACTTCCAGATGTTCAAGCTGGTTTTAGAAAAGGCAGAGGAACCAGAGATCAAATTGCCAACATCTGCNACTCAGCAGTGGTCAGTTTTCATTCGAATCCCAAAGAAAAGCAATGCCAAAAAATGCTCCAACTACCGCACAATTGCACTCATTTCACATGCTAGTAAAGTAATGCTCAAAATTCTGCAAGCCAGTCTTCAGCAGTACATGAACTGTGAACTTCCAAATGTTCAAGCTGGTTTTAGAAAAGGCAGAGGAACCAGAGATCAAATTGCCAACATCTGCTGGATCATGGAAAAAGCAAGAGAGTTCCAGAAAAACATCTATTTCTGCTTTATTGACTATGCCAAAGCCTTTGACTGTGTGGATCACAATAAACTGTGGACAGTTCTGTAAGAGACGGGAATACCAGGCCACCTGACCTTCCTCTTGAGAAATCTGAATACAGGTCAGGAAGCAACAGTTAGAACTGGACGTCGAGCAACAGACTGGTTCTAAATAGGAAAATGAGTGCGTGAAGGCTGTATATTGTCACCCTGTTTATTTAACTTATATGCAGAGTACATCGTGAGAAATGCTGGGCTAGAAGAAGCACAAGCTGGAATCAAGATTGCTGGGAGAAATATCGATAACCTCGGATATGCAGATGACACCACTCTTATGGCAGAAAGTGAAGAGAAACTAAAAAGCTTCTTGAGGAAAGTGAAAGTGGAGAGTGAAAAAGTTGGCTTAAGGTTCAACATTCAGAAAACGAAGATCATGGCCTCTTATTAAAATAAAACTGACAAAAATTGTATGTATTTAAGGTATACACCTTGATTGTGGTGATTATTTCTTAAAGAAAGGCTACTATTACTGAAATACAAAGTAAATATATAAATGTAACAAATCTGGAAAGAAAATGGGTTTCGATCACTATGGCTCTTAAATGTCAAAGTAAGAAGATAGGATTATTTTTCTTTCAGTTATGGCAGAGAAACATATCTAGTTTTGAGTAAGAGACTGGATAATCCAAGATGTGCCCTAGAAAAAAACTAGGAGGGCAGCACTTTGAAATGCTTTCAAAGCAAGGTGGATTAGGAAAAAAGGTGACTGAGGGATTGTGAGGTGCTCTGGAGAGTCTAATTCTGAAATAGCCCCGGGACATCCTTTCCATTTCTTACTGCCCTAATCAGTGTTTCACAGATGGAACACTGTTCCCATCTGTACCTGCCTCCTTTTTCTCTCCCTACAATGTCACCATAAAAATTCATCAAAACACAAGTGTTTTCATGAAACAGGTGAAAAATAGCAAAGGAACTTCTGAGATTAAGAGAATGAAGCCTAAACTCCAAAATGGTTTTGAAATCCTCTAAAATCTTACTTCTTGCAATTGCACCTACTTACCCTCACTCACTGGGTTGCTTAAAGTTTCATAAACATCTCAGGAACTTCAGTTCCTGTCAGTCTTTGTTTATAACCTCTCAATAACATCAGATATGCAGATGACACCACCCTTATGGCAGGAAGTGAAGAACAAAAGAGCCTCTTGATGAAAGTGAAAGAGGAGAGTGAAAAAGTTGGCTTAAAGCTCAACATTTAGAAAACGAAGATCATGTCATCTGGTCCCATCACTTCATGACAATAGATGGGAAAACAGTGGAAACAGTGGCAGACTTTATTTTGGGGGACTCCAAAATCACTGCAGATGGTGATTACAGCCATGAAATTAAAAGACGCTTACTCGTTAGAAGAAAAGTTATCACCAACCTAGATAATATATTCAAAAGCAGAGACATTACTTTGCCAATAAAGTCAAGGCTATGGCTTTTCCAGTAGACTTGTATGTATGTGAGAGTTGGATGGTGAAGTAAGCTGAGAACCGAAGAATTGATGTTTTTGAGCTGTGGTGTAGAAGACTCCTGAGAGTCCCTTGGATGGCAAGGAGATCCAACCAAACCAGTCCATTCTAAAGGAGATCAACTCTTGGTGTTCTTTGGAAGGAATGATGCTAAAGCTGAAACTCCAGTACTTTGGCCACTTCATGCGAAGAGTTGACTCATTGGAAAAGACTCTGATGCTGGGAGGGATTGGGTCAGGAGGAGAAGGGGACAACAGAGGATGAGATGGCTGGATGACATCACAGACTTGATGGACGTGAGTCTGCATGAACTCCGGGTGTTGGTGCTGGACAGGGAGGCCTGACGTGCTGTGATTCATGAGGTTGCAAAAAGTCAGACAAGAATAAGTAGCTGAACTGAACTGAACTGATGATAAGCTTATGAACTGAGCTTATGATAAACTTCTCAGGTGGTTCAGTGGTAAAGTATCCACCTGCCACTACAGGAGAAGCAAGAGACCTGGGTTAGATCCCTGGATTGGGAAAATACCCTTGGAGTAAGAAATAGCAACCCACTCCAGTATTCTTGCCTGGAAAATTCCATGGAATGAGAAGCCTGGCAGGCTACAATTCAGTGGGCAGCAATATCTTCTGCTTCTGGTAGGTCCATACCATTTCTGTTCTTTATTGAGCCCATCTTTGCATGAAATGTTCCCTTGGTGTCTCTATTTTCTTGAAGAGATCTCTAGTCTTTCCCATTCTGTTGTTTTCCTCTATTTCTTTGCATTGAACACTGAGGAAGACTTTCTTATCTCTTCTTGCTATTCTTTGGAACTCTGCATTCAGATGCTTATATCTTTCCTTTTCCCCTTTGCTTTTTGCTTCTCTTATTTTCACAGTATTTGTAAGGCTTCATGACTCTTTGATTGTCGAATTACAAGTCATATGCAATAACTTGGTTAAATTTAGATAATATCTGTGATCAATAAATCTTAGAAGAAAAGGTGAAGAAAATCATATGACTCTTTAATCTTTCTGAACATATTTTCTATGAAACCAATAACAAATGTTATTCTTTACTCTTGTCTATTTTAAATTTTAAAATTGCAGTGTGAAATAAGGGGTTCAAATGTTATATTAAGAATCCAAATATTAATATGTAATAATAGAAGGTGCTTTTGTGGGCACTGACAATGCTAAACAGTTTGCACACTTTCATTTAATATTTATAACATCCTAGTGAATATATAATTTTATCAATATCCTATTTTCACATGAGGGAACTAAAGCCAAGAGAGGTTTTAATAATTGCAAGTGTCATACAACTAATATTGGAAAATTTTTGTCATACAAAGTTAGGCTTTTCTTCTTTAAGGTCGATGCTCTTAACCACAGTAAAATTTTATTACAACTGCACCCGTAAAGAGGAAGAATGCTGCAGTCTTCCAGAGATTCACTGGTGCTTATCCACAGTTATAGTTATTGGAGAATATTTTTTAAAAAATCCCACAGCTAACGTGTAAGAACAGGCCAAAGGATCAGGGCTCAGCATTATTATTTTTTTAATAATTTTATTTATTTATTTTTGTCTGTGCTGGGTCAATATTTGTGGCCCTAGAGCACAGGCTCAGTAGTTGCTCTGCATTGGCAGGAGAGCTCCACAACATGTGTGATCCTCCAGGGATGGAACCCAAGTCTCTTGCATTGGCAGGCGGTTTCTGTACCACTGAGCCAACAGGGAAGCCCCTGGGCTAAGTATTCTTTATTGTTCTCACTTTGATGACTACAAAATATGTTCCTATATTATGTTTTACATATATTCCCTTATCTTTACTGTCTATAAAATCTGCACTAATTTCCAAAATTTTATCTAGTCTAACTCAATGCTAAATATACTACTAAAGAGTTTGTGACATAGAAGCTAATTAGTATATGCTAAAGGAAAGTTATGACCTACCTAGAAAAAATATTTAAAAGCAGAGACATTGCTTTGCCAACAAAGGTCTGTCTTGTCAAGGCTATGGTTTTTCCAAGGCTATGATTTTCTTTTCTCTCACACCTATGGATGTGAGAGTTGGACAGTGAGGAAAGCTGAGCACTGAAGAATTGATGCTTTTGAATTGTGCTGTTGGAGAAGATTCTTGAGAGTCTCTTGGACTGCAAGAAGACCCAACCAGTCCATCCTAAAAAGAGATCAGACTTGGATGTTCATTGGAAGGACTGATGTTGAAGCTGAAACTCCAATACTTTGGCCACTTCATGCGAAGAGTTCACTCATTGGAAAAAACCCTATTGCTGGGAAGGACTAGGGGCAGGAGGAGAAGGGGATGACAGAGGATGAGATAGCTGGATGGCATCACCAACTTGATGGACATGGGTTTGGGTAGACTCTGGGAGTTGGTAATGGACAGGGAGGCCTGGTGTGCTTCGATCCATGGGGTCACAAAAAGTCAGACACAACTAAGCGACTGAACTGAACTGAACTAGTGCCAAAGTAGGGAGGGGGGAAATGTATGTAGCAGACAGGTTCTTTATCATCTGAGCCACCAGGGTAGCCTTAATATATGTGTGTGTGTGTGTGTGTGCGCATGCATGTGTGTGTGTGTGTACATACATATATCTGTATGTATGTATACAGTGTGTGTGTGTGTGTGTGTGCAAAAAGATTACTTAAAATTAATTCCAACAATGAAATCTCAATATTATAATTTCCATTTTACAAAGGTAAGCAACAAACAACTACATTAACATAGGCTTCTTTGAAGGGTGAAATACAAGGGAAACAGATAACAAATGATGCAACCAAAAGAAAGAATTTACTTCCCACTGAGGTAAAAGGAGAAGCCTCCCATCATGTGATGTTTTAGCGAGAGCTGAAAAGGCCATTTCAGAGGCAAGCACAATTGCAAAAGTAGTTGCTAAAGTTGGAAGAGTAATAATACATCAAACAGTTAGCTGCTCAACAGAAGGCAAGAGTACATTTAAACACAGATGGAGAATAGAATGTACTTTGCCTTTTAATTCATTTTGATCTTTTCAACTATTTCTTTTCTTAAAGAGATTTGGAATTTTACAGAATTAATATTTATAAACTGAAGCATCACTTTTTAATTTTTTCAATATTGTCTCTCCTCTGAAATATATATGCTCTCATAGACTTTTTTTTTATGAAAATAAAGCTGCATGTTAGTATTGATTCCTCAAGGTCTCCTTTAACTCTTGTATTGATTGAGCAGCTTGAAAAATAGTATTATGGTTCAAGCAAAAGTGATTATAAATTTTTCTTCTATTTGTGGAAGAAAACTGAGTTGATATATGGTTCAATTATCTCTGTCATTTTATAGAATAGCCTGAGATAGCATTTATTCTGAATTACTAATAAAAATATAGGCTTGATGAGTCAAAGAGATAATTAAATATACAACAGTCTGGAATACATTTAATATTAACTTGGATAAAAGTATTAATTGATACTGAGAACTGGAGTAAGAAGTCAAATGAATGTGAATGTTTTGTAGCTTTATTTGTTGTTTGATAAAATTGGGAATAAAAACACTTAAAATGAATCTTGAATAGACACATTTAGAAGTTACAGAAGAAGATAGAATAATGTAAAATGCCATTAATAGTCATGTCTATCTGGCCACATAATTAGACATATATGTGCTTACAAAGCTAGTTTTGCATTGAGTATTAAACAGACCCAGTGTAAAATGTCTTGAATGACTTTTTCATAAAATAATTCATAGTAATTAAAGATAGAGTGCAATGGCACCTTTATTTCTGCTCAGAGGAGTCAATTTTGGACTGTAATCAGGTTACTTTTCATACTATATAATCTCTGTTATTAAATAATAGATAAACAGAGACAGATATTGAGGCATAAAACAAAGTTTATCACCATACACTTAGGAAAATTCAGTAAGTAGCACTAGTAGACATCTGCAGAGCATATTTAAGAAAAATCTTATTATTAAAGTGGGCAAAAAATTATATTTAAAATTAACTTTGATGTACAGACATTAAAAATTCTATAAATAGTAACAAAATTTATATTGAAAGGCATGGGTCTCTCAGGACAGATTATGAAGTGCATCAACAAAAGATGACATGCAGAAGAGAATTGGAAGATCATGAAAAACGTGAGCAGAAACTGTTGGATGAGAACACAAAAGAGAAAACCTCCAAATTACACTTCAGTTCAGTTCAGTTCAGTTCAGTCACTCAGTCATGTCCGATTCTTTGACCACATGAATTGCACCACGCCAGGCCTCCCTGTCCCTCATCACTCCCAGAATTCACTCAAACTCACGACCATTGAGTCGGTGATACCATTAAGCCATCTCATCCTCTGTCATCACCTTTTCCTCCTGCCCCCAATCCCTCCCAGCATCAAAATCTTTTCCAATGAGTCAACTCTTCATATGAGGTGGCCAAAGTACTNTCACTCAGTCGTGTCCGATTCTTTGACCACATGAATTGCACCACGCCAGGCCTCCCTGTCCATCATCATTCCCGGAATTCACTCAAACTCACGACCATTGAGTCGGTGATGCCATTAAGCCATCTCATCCTCTGTCATTCCTTTTTCCTCCTGCCCCCAATCCCTCCCAGCATCAAAATCTTTTCCAATGAGTCAACTCTTCATATGAGGTGGCCAAAGTACTGGAGTTTCAGCTTTAGCATCATTCCTTCCAAAGAAATCCCAGGGTTGATCTCCTTCAGAATGGACTGGTTGAAACTCCTTGCAGTCCAAGGGACTCTCNAGGAAGGTAAACTTCCAAATTCACTCTAGTTATGCTTTATTTTCATCTATAACTCTTGAAATATCTTTCAGTTAGGGGCCTGGAGAATTTAGTGCCACCGCTGCTGCCACTAAGTCGCTTCAGTCCTGTCTGACTCTGTACGACCCCATAGATGGCAGCCCACTAGGCTCCTTTGTCGCTGGGATTCTCCAGGCAAGAATGAGTGGGTTGCCATTTCCTTCTCCAATGCATGTACGCATGCTAAATCGCTTCAGTCATGTCCAACTCTGTGCGACCCTATGGACACAGCCCACCAGGCCCCTCCATCCACAGGATTCTCTAGGCAAGAATATTGGAGTAGGTTGCCATTTCCTTTTCCAGAATTTAGTACAAAATGAATCAAGTAACAAATGGTTTAAAGCAAAATACTGTTATGAGAAACTATTTAGGACAGCAAAAATTAACTTTTTAAATACAACATTTTTGTTTTGAGCCTACAAGTTTTTAAATGTTTCTGCATATTTTGAAATAAAGACTTAATTATAATAACTCTTCTAGTACGTATAGTGACAAATTTATTCGTAGTTAATTCATTTGTCTTTATGTAGAGACTTCCATAGGATTGTGCTTTAATTCAGTACTAACCAGGCTATTATTTGAAAGTGTTTCTAACTCAGCAATAAATGGTGGCGATTTAGTTATAATTAAATAGAAATGGGTATTTAAAAGCCTAATGAAGTTCAGAGAAATATTCATTATGTTTCAATACATTTATATTATCTACTCACCCAATAAATTGTTATACCTATTTTGTAATTAACTAGGAATTAATTCATTTAATTAAAAAAATTCTGGTCTCAGAATTCTTACTATGTTATATATCCATTAAAAACTTAATTGAGTGCAGGAAACACATCTTGTAATGAATCAAAACAAAAAAATTAGTGTAGCATTGCAAGTGAATTATAATTGAAACTGTTTACAGAATTATGATGGATCTGTAGCATCCAACATTTTTCTGCATTGCATGTCTTTGATACTAAATATCTTTACATATTTGGTGTTTAAGACTTTATCAAATACCATACCTTCTATTTTTTTCATGTCTTTTATCTGATATAAGGAGAATTATCACATTAGTTCTTGTCAGTAAGTCTTTTTTTTATTTCTAAAAGATTGAGTCTTCTGCTTATTTCACATTGCTGTGATTTAATACATTTGCCTAGCTGGGCAGGATATGTCTTTCTTCCCACATTTTCTGTCCCCCACCAAGCTTAGAAAATGTGATGAATTAACTAAGTGGCTGCAGACTTTTCTTTTGTTTTCTAGCTTCTTCTTTTTCCTCTTCCTACATTTCTTCTCCTTCTCCCTCTTTCCTGTCTCATCTGCCTCCTCCATCTTCTTTTCCTCTTCCTTGTCTTCTGTTTTCCATCCTCCCTGTCCTCCACTTCTTCCTCTTATGCCTCTTCCCCCCCCACACACACCCTTGCACTTTGGAGTATCTATACTGAGATGTAATTCATAAAGCTTAAAACTCACTCATGTAAAACAAACAATTTAACTTTTTTTTAGTATATTCACACAGATATGTGCAACCACCACATAGTAAGTTTACCTCACTTTTGTCAACTCAAGCAGAAATGCCATAGCTTTGCTCTTAACTGTCACTCTCCCTGTTCCCCCATCTTCCACCCACCCTAACCCTAAGCAACCACTAATCTACTTTCTGTCTCTGTAGATTTCTCTATGCTGGACATTTTTATATGAATAGGATCATATGATATTATTATTTATTTATTTTACTTTTTAAATGACTGGCTTCTTTCAGATGCCTAATGCTTTGGTTCCAAATAGGAAAAGGAGTATGTCAAGCTTGTATATTGTCATCATGCTTATTTAATTTATATGCAGTGTACATCATGAAAAATGCTGGGCTAGAAGAAGCACAAGCTGGAATCAAGATTGCTGGGAGAAATATCAATCACCTCAGATATGCAGATGACACCACCCTTGTGGCAGAAAGTGAAGAGGATCTAAAAAGCCTCTTGATGAAACTGAAAGAGGAGAGCGAAAAAGTTGACTTAAAGCTCAACATTCAGAAAATGAAGATCATGGCATCTGGTCCCATCACTTCATGGGAAATAGATGGGGAAACAGTGGAAACAGTGTCAGATTTTATTTTTCTGGGCTCCAAAATCACTGTATATGGTGATTGCAGCCATGAAATCAAAAGACACTCCTTTGAAGGAAAGTTATGACCAACCTAGATAGCATATTCAAAAGCAGAGACATTACTTTGTCAACAAAGGTTCGTATAGTCAAGGCTATGGTTTTTCCAGTAATCATGTATGGATGTGAGAGTTGGACTGTGAAGAAGGCTGAGCGCCGAAGAACTGATGCTTTGAACTGTGGTGTTGGAAAAGACTCTTGAGAGTCCCTTGGACTGCAAGGAGATCCAACCAGTCCATTCTGAAGGAGATCAACCCTGGGATTTCTTTAGAAGGAATGATGCTAAAGCTGAAACTCCAGTACTTTGGCCACCTCATGTGACGAGTTGACTCATTGGAAAAGACTCTGATGCAGGGAGGGATTGGGGGCAGGAGGAGAGGGGACGACAGAGGATGAGATGGCTAGATAGCATCACGAACTCAATGAACTTGAGTCTGAGTGAACTCCGGGAGTTGGTGATGGACAGGAAGGCCTGGCATGCTGCGATTCATGGGGCTGCAAAGAGTTGGACACAACTGAGCGACTGAAATGAACTGAACTGAACTGAATGTTTTCAAGGTCCATCCATATTGGAATATGTTTTAGTGCGTGCATGTGCGCTAAGTCACTTCAGTCATGTCTGACGCTCTTCCACCCTGTAGACTATAGCCTGCCCAGCTCCTCTGTCCATGGGATTCTCCAGGCAGGAATACTGGAGTGGGTCGCCATGCCCTCCTCCAGGCGATCTTCCTAATATAGGGATCGAATCTGTGTTTCTTTCATCTCCTGCCTTGGGTTCTTTACCACTACTGCCGCCTAGGAAGCCCAACAGTGTTAGTACTTTATTTCTTTTTTGTAGTCAAATATTATTCGGTTATGTGAATTACCATGTTACCTGTATCCAGTTGTTAGTTAATAGACATTTGGTTTCCTCTGTCATTTGACTTTTATGAATAATGTTGTTTATATACTTTTGCATGCAAATTATTTTTATTTCTCATAGTTATATGTTTGTAAGAGTAGAATTTCTGAGTCATATGGTAACTCTATATTTAGCATTTTGAAGAAATGCCACACTATTTTCCAAAGTGATTCTGTATTTACATCCCCACTAGTAGTGTATGAGAATTCCAGTTTCTATACAACTTCATCAACCCTTATTACTATCTAACTTTTTGGTTACAGTTATTTTGCATTATCCTGATGGAAGATTATGTGTTTTCTGTTGACTAATTCCAGATGCTCCATGGTCTCTTCCATTCCACATTATTGTACAGTGTCCACTTTTCATTGGCTTTTGCCAAGAAAAATGACTATTCCTGTAATTTCCAAATTATGATTTTCATATCTGCCATTCCTTGTACCTTTCCTGAAGAGCTTTCTGTTCTCCTCCATGTATTTCTGTGCTCTCATTTACATATTATATCATTATGGACACAGAGATTGTAATTACATTTGTGACATAATCCTTTACTCTCAGTGTTAATTTTGTTTCTCAAGTTGTCTAGAACTTAGACAGTGAGAATCTCCTCAAACTGACTACTATGTCTTTTTGACATGTTCTCACATTATATGAGAATTTCCTTTCCTTCTCAATCAAAAAAATATTTCTGCCTTATTTTTTCCTTTCCAGTTCCACCTCTGTAATCATCACTTTTTCCTCAAAGAGACTAGACTCCTTTCAAGGCAAAATGATATTGTATAAGCACAAATGTTACCACTCGAGCATTATCTCATCTAGGCTTTCCAATGGCTGAGCTAGGAAGTGTCAGTTTCTGAATGTAGATATGTGCATGTTTCTGTATCTTCTTCTATATCTACCTTTATATACTAAAAATATACATAAATTGAGGCTAATACCTCCAACTCGAAACCAACACCAAACAGTGCATTCAAAATATTCTCACTTCGGTATTTGTAACTCCCTTCCCTATCAGTAAGGAACGTGGCTCCCATTATCCTTAATATGAATGTTTAGTCTCTCGATCAGAGAAAACAAAGAAAGCAGTTTCTGAATTGCTGTTCTGTATCACTGTGAAAAACAGAACTACTAATAATCACAGATTGGTATTTGTTTACAGCTCTGTGCCTTTAGATTGTTGATAGTGTAAAAACAAAGTTTAAAAATAAGAGGCCTAATTCTACCTGATTAAAAACAGAAACAGAACCATTTCCTCCTTCACCCCCACTATTTTTTAGAGCTTGTTGCCAGTTTTACAATCCAGGAAAGCATCTGTCAAGGTCCTAGGAGTATTTGTTTTTAAAAAACATTGATTAACAGCAAGAGAGATAATGCCTCTATCATCAGTTTCTGTGGGAGCATAGGAACTGGCACCTGACCGTTCAGCTGACACCTGAATCCAAATTGCAAACCTAACTCCATTCATAAAGATTTGTTGTTTAGTCACGAAGTCCTGTCTGATCCTTTTGCAACCCAGTGAACTGTAGCCCACCAGGCTTCTCTGTCCATGGGTTATTCCAGGCAAGAATTCTGGAGTGGGTTGCTATTTCCTTCTCCAGTAGATCTTCCTGACCCAGGGATTAAACTCAAGTCTCCTGCATTGGCAGGTGGATTCTTTACAACTGAGCCACCAGGGAAGCCCTTCATAAGGATAGACATTTCTTTTTCTCTGGTATGTATAAAGTCAATTAACTAATACAGACGGTTACCCCAACTAAGGTAAATTTCAGCTCAGTTCAGTTCAGTCGCTAGTCATGTCTGACTCTTTGTGACCACATGGACTGCAGCAAGCCAGGCTTCCCTGTCCATCACCAACTCCTGGAGCTTACTCAAACTCATGTCTATCGAGTCAGTGATGCCATCTAACCATCTCATTCTCTGTCATCCCCTGTCCTCCTACCCTCAATCTTTCTCAGCATTAGGATCTTTTCAAATGAGTCAGCTCTTCGCATCAGGTGGCCAAAGTATTGGAGTTTCAGCTTCAACATCAGTCCTTCCAATGAACACCCAGGACTGATCCCCTTTAGGATGGACTGGTTGGATCTCCTTGCAGTCCAAGGGACTCACAAGAGTCTTCTCCAACACCACCGTTCAAAAGCATCAATTCTTCAGCACTCAGCTTTTTTTATAGTCCAACTCTCACATCCATACATGACTACTGGAAAACCCATAGCTTTGACTAGACGGACTTTTGTCGGGAAAGTAATATCTCTGCTTTTCAATATGTTGTCTAGGTTGGTCAGTTAAATTTAGGATGAACTGTATGTGATTCAGTCCCTGAGGTGGGAAGATCCCATGGTTAAGGGAATAGCAACACACTCCAGTATTCTTACCTGGAGAATTCCATGGACAGAGGAGCCTGGTGGGCTATAGTCCATGGTGTCTCAAAGAGATGGACACAACCAAGCCCCTAANCCCATAGCTTTGACTAGACGGACTTTTGTTGGGAAAGTAATATCTCTGCTTTTCAATATGCTGTCTAGGTTGGTCAGTTAAATTTAGGATGAACTGTATGTGATTCAGTCCCTGAGGTGGGAAGATCCCCTGGTTAAGGGAATAGCAACACACTCCAGTATTCTTATCTGGAGAATTCCATGGACAGAGGAGCCTGGTGGGCTATAGTCCATGGTGTCTCAAAGAGATGGACACAACCAAGCCCCTAACACTTATATGTGGTTAAAGATGGTATCAAATCCTTTGCCTAAGGACTGGTTATTGTTTATCTGAAGGATATGTCTGAGATGGATGTTATGTGCTTGCTTATGTAAAAAGGTGAGATTCCTTGTGATGCACACCAAACTAGGGTTTAATGTTTATACAATAATAAAACTGTTTTTTCCCCACCACCTTTTTGGAGGTTTTTCTGGGTTGAAAGTGCTTACTTGGTAACTTAGTTGGTAAAGAATCCACCTGCAATGCAGGAGACATGGGTTTGATCCCTGGGCTGGGAAAATCCCCTGGAGAAGGAAACAGCTACCCACTCTAGCATTCTGGCCTGGAGAATTCCATGGACTGTATACTCCAGGGGGTCACAAAGACTTAGACACACCTGAGTGACTTTCACACTTTTGTCACTTCTGTGTTGAAAGAAGATTTTGTTTTAAATTATATTTTCCCAACAATAGTTAATATTATATTCAAGTGCTGCTTGGGTTAATTCTTCCTCCCCCCTTACTTGATATATATTTTAAGTGTGTATATATTACTAGCTTATATATTAATCTGAAATGCAATTAAATTCATTTATTTCTGTTTGTATTCTAATTGTTTCTTTTCCTCCTGATGCTTATTTTTGAATATGGGAAACGTCAACTATTCCAAAGTTGATGCTATATAAAAGTTTTATGCAAGCAAGTATAATCTCACACCTCAAATCCTTCAACTTTATTCCTACCAATGAAACTTAACCAATATCATTAATACTGCTTCATGCTTCTTGTGTTTCTCTTTGCACAAATAAGCAAATGCATATTTTTTGATTTTCCCTTCTTTTTTACACAAAAAACTAACATACTGAGTTTGGTCTTTTGTACTCTGCTTTTTGTACTTAATATTATACATATAGGAAATCTGTGTATTAATTCACTGAGATCTCCTCCATTCTTCTTTATGATGCATTGTACTAGCAATGTATAAACACATTTGATTTAGCCAATAGTCTATATATGGGCATTTAGGTCAATTATCTTGCAGTTACCAAAAATTCTAGACAAAATAACATTTTCCATATACATTTTCATATTGTTGGAGTTGTAGCTTCATGATAAATTCATGGGAGTGGGATTTGTAGGTCAAAATGTAAGCACATGTATAGTTTTATTTCTATATTGCAAAACTCCTCTCTATAACAGTTTATACCAGTTTGCATTCTCACCAGCAGTTTTCCACAGCCTCAGAAATATAATGCATTATCAAATATTACATTTGTGTCAATATGCTAGTTTAGAAATGGTATCTTAATATAGTTTTAAATTAAATTTTTCTTGAGTAGTGAACATCTAGCCACAGGTGTAAGGGCCATTACTATGTATTTTACATAAATGTTCTGTTTGTCTATGGCTTGTTTTTCTATTTTGTTTGTTCTTTTCCTTAGTCCTTTATCTGTGTTAAATATTGTAAATATTATCTTCCAGGTTGTAATTTGTCTTTTGATATTGGTTACAGTATGTTACAAGTTGAGTTCCTCAGGAGGCTGATAAAGATTGAGATAGAAATTGGCATGTAGGAAGTTTATTAAAGAGCTCTCTTGAGATGAACACTAATGGAAGTAAAAGAATATGTTCTACTATCTTCTAGGCCTACATGTCTCTTGCTTTGGACCACTGCAGGTATTTCAGAGATCAATAAGACCAATCATCAATAGCAACAACAAAAGGGAAAAACAATGAAAAGAAGTCTAATATTTTATTCCAACATGCCCCCATCCTGTTTATCATGGCTATATTTAAATAAATGGAAAAAAACAGCCAGATTTTGTCAAGTCCTAATTATCATACAGGTAGTAAGTTACTGCGGGATTTACTCACACATTTTTAGATGTAATCTGTTCAGTTTGTGAATAACAATAGCTTTAACAGAACAAAAAGAGACCTCCTTAAAAACACTCAAAAACTTCCTAACTCTCAGAATTAAATGACCATTGTCAATTGACTTTATCAAGTCATTTATTTAAATATTTGCAAGCAGATCTGAAGTCATTGCTAGGATCTAGGATTTGAGGAGGAAATGGTGATCCCTTAACTACTTCATTAGTATTTCCCAAGATGCATGGCTCTGCAAAAGTGCATTCTGAGATTATCTACCCAAGAATAGATATTAGAAGAACACTTCAGAGGAAGACTGCCTTGTAAATATCTTTTAGTATTTTCCCCATATAATGTATAATTACTTTGTTCTTATAAATAAAGGAAACTAAAATACCCTTTAAACTTCTTGCTTTTGGCTTTCCTACTTGTCCTCAATTTTGGCTTCTCTACTTCCATTCAATAAAATTATCATGTTGGGTGTTTCCTTCCAAACCTCCTTGTATGCATTAAACACACTAACATATATGTCCACTCCAGTGTTCTTTCTATGATCCAGGCCATGTAAAGAAGGATCAGCCGTGGGCAATTCAAACTGTGTACCCAGCCACAACTATTTTATCCAAGTCTGTTTAATTGAAACATAACACACAGTTCAGTGAAGAAGATAATAAGCTACACAGGGATGCCCTGTAGTCTGCAATGTGAAGAGTGGGAAGAATGTTATGCTTCATCTTTCTGATGATAAGGGGTTGAGGTATAAAGGAGAAAAGTTGGTATATGTAATTCTGTCTTTCTTTTCCTTATTCTATTCCCTATCTTTACAAAATTCTACTAGAATAGCTCTCAGAAAGTCAAGCTAGTACCTCAATTTGGAGCATCCTGGGGATAAAAGTGTTCTTGCCTGGAGAATCCCAGGTATGAGGGAGCCTGGTGGGCTGCCATCTATGGGGTCACACAGAGTCGGACACGACTGAAGCGATTTAGCAGCAGCAGCAGCAGGGGATAAAAAGACTTCCAAAATAGATGATATAAGGCAATGTTTGCTGTCTCTTTGGATATCTGGTATTATTATTATTGCAGGAGTACTAGTCTCTAAGAAAGACAGCTCTTAATCACGATGCAATTCCAAATTCACTGTTAGAAGAATATGTTTTAGAAAAATAGTTGAACCCAAAGCTACATTATAAAACCACTATCTCCTGAATATATATTCAAACACATAGGGTACTGTTCATGATTGAATTTCCCCTGGATTTTGTGAGTGCACATGCTTCAAATAATAATACAGGAGAATATCAGACATGCCATGGATCTGACTTGAGATCATGAAACCTGATCCTATTTCAAGGACACAGCAGCCCCAGAAGGGCATCTCCCAGGTTTCACTTTAATTAAGGTCCTCTCCACTGGCTGTCTGAAGTGACGGTTGAGATCTTAGCAAAATGTGCCCTTATCTCCTTGACCTCTTTTGTTCAGATCTTCAACACTGGATGATTAAAGCTATTTTGTATTTTATTCAAAAAAAAAAAAATGATAAAGTCATTTCCAGGTGCTCAAGGGCAGAAGAAAGTACCTGAATTCACAGAAGGCTTGGCACTGCTCTCTTCTGCTACACTGGCCTGAAACAACACAGACGGGTTGTATTTGAGGTGATAAAATGCTTGGGAAAGTGAAATAACTCCCGAGGAGAGGAGCTGACAATGGCAAATAAGGCATTTGGTTGGCAAAAGAAGTGAAAATTAAAAGACACAAACTAACTGGGGCCACTGAATATATAAAATTCCCAGGTGCCCAACGATTTTAGATGACTTAAGTGGTTTTAACAGTTTACAAAAAGAAACATACTTACATGAATCAGTACCTAAATAATTGTGCTTTATACTTTCTGACTTATTTTATTAAAGATATCTGTAGCCTCTCAATATACATAAAAAAGAATGAAAACAAGATTCTGTCACAACAGAAGAAACACCAAACCACAACAGTCAACATGCAATATATTGTTTAATTGAACTTTAGCTGGAGATAATTGTATAGATTCAAATAGAGTATAGAAATAATCTAAAAGATCCTTCATGTCTTTTGCCAGTCGCCCCCAATGGTGGTGATGGTGTGTGCATGCTCAGTTGAGTCCAATGCTTTGTAATCCCATGGACTGTAGTCTGCCACACTCCTCCGCCCATGGGATTGTCAAGGCAAAAGTACTGGAATGGGTTTCCATTTTCTACTCCATGGGATCTTCCCCATCTAGGGATCAAGCCCAGGTCTCCTGTATTACAGACAGACTTTTTGTTGTCTGAGCCCCCAGGAGAGTCCACAATGATAATATCTTACACAATTATAGTACAATATCACAACCATGTTGATATCTATACAATCAGGATGCAGAGCATTCCATCACAACAAAGATCCCTGGTCATGCAAAGCACTTTAAATTCCCAGATCAAAATATCTTACAAGTATTGGCTTAACACATTAAGTGAAATGCATGGTAATAGGAACCAAAAGAGATGCATACATATATAAAAGTATGTTGGCTATTTTCAAGGAAATCAAAATAGTTTGGGTAGAAAGTACGTAAATTTAAAAACTGCTAACAATATCTACCATCAAGAATTGTGGTGGGAAACAATATTTATTAAATAGCTTCATGCAGTCAGGTATAGTAGCAGGGGCTCTGGGTGCAGTAGACCTGGGTATGGCATAAGCCCTCTTGGAGGAGGTCACCATTAACCCCACCATAGAGCCACCAGAACTTACACAGGACTGGAAACAGATCCTTGGAGAGCACAAACAGAAACTTGTGTGCACCAGGAGAAAGGAGTCATGACCCCACAAGAGACTGACCCAGACATGCCTGTGAGTGTATGGGAGTCTCCAGTGGAGGCACAGGTTGGCAGTGACCTGCTGCAGGGTTGGGGGCACTGAGTGTAGCAGGGCATGCATTAGATCTTTTGAAGGAGGTCAACATTATCTCCATTACTTCCATTATAGTTTGGCCTCAGGCCAAATAACAGGGAGAAAATACAGCCCAGCACTTCGATAGAAAATTGGTATAAGATTTATGAGCCCATCAGAAGACTCAGTTTCCCGCTCAGTCAGTCTCTCCCATCAGGAAGCTTCCATAAGCCTCTTATCCTTCTCCATTAGAGGGCAGACATACTGAAAACCATAATCACAGAAAACTAACCAATCTGATCACATGGACCACAGCCTTGTCTAACTCAGTGAAACTATGAGCCATGCCGTGTAGGGCCACACAAGACAGACAGGTTATGGTGGAGGTCTGACAAAACGTGGTCCACCAGAAAAGGGAATAGCAAACCATTTCAGTATTCTTGCCTTGAGAAACCCATGAACGGTATGAAAAGGCAAAAAAGAGGACACTGAAAGATGATCTCCCCAGGTCGGTAGGTGCCCAATATGCTACTGGAAGTCAGTGGAGAAATAACTCCAGAAAGAATGAAGAGATGAAGCCAAAGCAACACCAACACCCAGTTATGGATGTGACTTGTGGTAAGTAAAGTCTGATGCTGTAAAGAGTAATATTGCATAGGAATCTGGAATGTTAGGTCCATGAATCAAGGCAAATTGGAAGTGATCAAATAGGAGATGGCAAGAATGAACATCGAATTCTAGGAATCAGTGAGCTAAGATGGACTGGAATGGGTGAATTTAAATCAGATGACAATTATATCTACTAATGTGGATAAGAATCCCTTAGAAGAAATGGAGTAGCCATCATAGTCAGCAAAAGAACATAAAATACATTACTTGGATGCAATGTTAAAAATGACAGAATGATCTCTGTTCATTTCCAAGGCAAATCATTCAATATCACAGTAATCCAAGTCTATGCCCTGAGTAGTAATGCTGAAGAAGCTGAAGTTGAATGGTTCTCTGAAGACCTACAAGACTTTCTAGAACTAACACCCAAAAAAGATGTCCTTTTCATTATAGAGGACTAGAATGCAAAACTAGGAAGTCAAGAAATACCTGGAATAATAGGCAAATCGGGTCTCAGAGTAAGTACAGAATGAAGCAGGGCAAAGGCTAATAGAGTTTTGCCAATAGGACACATTGATCATAGCACACACCTTCTTCCAGCAACACAAAAGAAGACTCTACATATGGACATCACCAGATGGTCAATACCAAAATCACTTTATTATCTCCTGTGCAATAAAAGATGGAGAAGCTCTATACAGTCAGCAAAAACAAGAATGGGAGCTGACTGTGGCTAATATCATGAACTCCTTATTGCAAATTCAGACTTTAATTGAATAAAGTAGGGAAAACCTCTAGACAATTCAGGTATGACCTAAACCAAATCCCTTATGATTATACAGTGGAAGTGAGAAATAGATTCAAAGGATTAGATCTGATAGGCAGAGTGCCTGAAGAACTATGGACAGAGGTTTGTGACATTGAACAGGAGGCAGGGACCAAGATCATCCCCAAGAAAAAGAAATGCAAAAAGGAAAAATGGTTGTTTGAGGAGGACTTTAAAATAGCTATGAAAAGAAGAGATGGGAAAGACAAATGAGAAAAGGAAAGATATGCTCATTTGAATGCAGAGTTGCAAAAAATAGCAAAGAGAGATAAGAAAGCTTTCCTCAGTGATCAATGCAAAGACATAGAGGAAAATAATAAAATGGGAAAGACTAGAGATATCTTCAAGAAAATTAGAGATATCAAAGGAACTTTTCATGAAAAGATGGGCACAATAAAGGACAGAAATGATATGGATCTAACAGAAGCAGAAGATATGAAGAAAAGGTGGCAAGAATAGAGAGAACTATACAAAAAAGACTCTTCATGACCCAGATAATCATGAAGGTTTGATCACTCACCTAGAGCCAGACATCCTGGAAGGCAAAGTCAAATGGACCTTAGGAAGAAGCATCACCACGAACAAAGCTAGTGGAGATGATGGAATTCCAGTTGAGCTATTTCAAACCCTAAAAGATGATGGTGTGAAAGTGCTGTACTCAATATGCCAACAAATTTTGAAAACT
This sequence comes from Raphicerus campestris, assembly GCA_006410735.1. Lineage (NCBI taxonomy): Eukaryota > Metazoa > Chordata > Mammalia > Artiodactyla > Bovidae > Raphicerus > Raphicerus campestris. The sequence continues at coordinate 185,044 of SJYW01026958.1, forward strand.
TAGCAGTGGC
>SJYW01026958.1:200423-236729 GCA_006410735.1 Raphicerus campestris
TGGAAAAGACTCTGATGCTGGGAGGGATTGGGGGCAGGAGGAGAAGGGGACAACAGAGGATGACATGGCTGGATGGCATCAGGGACTCGATGGACGTGAGTCTGAGTAAACTCTGGGAGATGATGATGAATAGGGAGGCCTGGCTTGCTGCGATTCATGGGGTCGCAAAGAGTCGACACGATTGAACAACTGAAGTGAGTGAGTGCAGGTGGAATGAAAAGGACAGAGGAGGAAAAGAGTGAAAAGAGAGGAAAGAAGAAAGAAATAGAATGGAAGGAAAGGGAAAATAATGCTATAAGTAAAGTATATAAGATTTTACCTGAAAAGTATTTTATTTATAATAACTCAGAGTAAAGATATCAATTATGGATTAATATATATATGTATACAAAAGTTAGAAATTTGTCTGCATTTGACACCCAGGTAAGACTTGGAAAATTCAAGGAAAATGAAGGGTTTTTCAAAGGAAAACAAGCAAAGAGTAAACAAATGGTAAAAACATAGGAATGAAATTTTAAATAGTAAAAACAGCAGTATGGCAATAATGAAAAAGGAATATTAAGAATCATTCAGGGAAAGTTGAAGTTTAACATGTAATGAATTTTGAATGAAATAGAAGCAATGATGTTTTTAGGGTAATTTAATACAAGCTTTCTTTTGTAAAAGTTTTACTTTGTTGAGGTATTATTGATTTACAATGTTGTGTTAATTTCTGCTGTACAGCAAAGAGATTGAAGTATATATATATTTTATATTTTTTCACTATTATTATAAGATATTGGATATAGTTACCTGTGCTATATAGAATAGCATTATTGTTTATTCATATCATGTGTAATAGTTGCATCTGCTAATCCCAAGCTCCCAATTCGTCCCTTCCCTACTCTGCCTCCCCCTTGGCTGTGTGTGTGTCAGTTGCTCAATTGTGTCCAACTCTTTGTGACTCCATGGACTGTAGCCTACCAGTTTCTTCTGTTCATGGAATTCTCCAGGGAAGAACACTGGAATGGGTTGTCATCCCCTTCTCCAGAGGATTTTCCTGACCCAAGGTTCGAACTTATGTCTCCTGCATTGAAGGCAGCTTCTTTACCATTTGAGCCACCAGGCAACCATTGTATATTCAATAGAAACATTCTTTAAGAAGATCTAAAGACAAACAAATGCAGGACTGATTTGGAGAGGAAAGGGACAGAGTCAGAAAATAAGATGAGGAGGCTCTTAAAGGATGCTGAAGATAAGGCAGGATGGGAAAAATGGAAAAGAAGGGATATTACAAACAATATTTCTAAGGAGAAATTGCAGCTTTCCATGTACTCTGAAGTCATAGATCTTCTGGGCACATGAAGGACATGAGTCTAAGAGAAGTGGACAGAAGCCCAAAAGCCTTGAAGTAGTGAATGCCAAAAATGTTTCATTTATAGAAATTTTGCTGAAGAACATTAAACTTATCTGTTACTCCAATGGTACTTCTTCCTGGTTGAGGAATATTATCTTAGTTTCTATAGACAAGAATAAATATGAGAACCAACAAAATTTTATTAAAGAAGTAGTTCAAGTTACAAAATAGCTTCTTCATTGATATTCAGGATTTCATCAGCCCCAGAACAGTGAGAATAGAACTGGGGCTTTCTTCTTTAAAATAAGCAATCAAAGACTTCAAATTCTAATGAAATAAAAATATAAAAGAAAGTGAAAATGTTAGTGGCTCAGTCATATCTGACTCTTTGCAACCCGATGGACTGTAGCCTTCCCAGGCTCCTTGTCCATGGAATTCTGCAGGCAAGAATACTGCTAAACTTAGCCCCTTAAATCATCCAGTGATAATATTATTTCAATGTTATGAACTAACAATGAAAATTTAAAATAAAGCATATGGCATTGATATTTACAACAAAATATTATTTCTTTTGCTTGAGAAGAAAAGATTATAAGTATATTCTGAATGTCAAGTTGAATAACTCTGCCTCAGCAATACATTAATGAATTAAATGTTAATTATTATAGTTTCAAAAAAATACAATTACAGCATCCTTACTCTTTGAAGCTTTAGACACTTCACCACCTTTAGAATTAAGAGTTAATTAGGAATCTAAAATTAAAATTGCTGCATTAATAGAGGTTTCATTATTTTTCAAAAGAGAATTCTTAGATCTTTTATTGATACTGTTGCTTTTGAATAATATGATCAGCATAAATTACTTTTACTCTTTGAGGTTTTTTCTAGCTAACTAATGCCCTTAATTTACTTTGGAGTTTGAACTATTTGATAACAAAACATAAAGAAATATATAAACTGAAAAATAAAAGAAGAAAGAAGAGAAGGAAAGAAGGAAGAAGAATAAAATAAAATTATTTGAATGATATCAAATCAGTGAGAGGGGGGAAAAAAAAAGAAACAAAGGCAGACCACTCATCAGGAAGAGAAATTCAAAGATATCAGACACAGTGAAAGGCAAGGATGGAAAAGGCAAGGTATTTTACTGAAAACACAGGCTTTACCTAAAAGTACAAATGCTAAACAATAAGCCTCTCAGACATTTCCTACTGCTTGTCTCTCAAAACACCAACTGCCAGATTTCTCAGAAGAAACTGGGTTAAGAGATCAAAATCCATAGAGATTAAAACTTTGTGGTCAAAAACAAACAAACAAACAAACAGCTAGGTCCTGTCCAATTTATCTGCAAAATGTCTAAAATCCAAAAGTCAAATCTTTAAAATAGAACTCCTCATCAGCTCTTTTCCCTTCATTCTTAAATGTGAATTGGCATTCCAAGATCACAGTGGACATTCAAGGACATTCAGAGGAACAAGCAACAGCAATAGCACGCATAGACCCAAGAATGAATTAATGAAGAAAGAGGGTGGTACAGAATCAAGGGAATACCCAAGATGATACTAACCCTGTAGCTGGCAAATAGGGCAAATCAATTTACCTTGCATTAATGGAAAAGAGTCAACAGATGTCAGTGATAAAATAATACAATTGTTGTGTTTATCCTGAGAAGGTAAGATGAAGTCGCTCAATCGTGTCCAACTCTTTGCGACCCCGTGGACTGTAGCCTACCAGGCTCCTCCGTCCATGGGATTCTCCAGGCAAGAATACTGGAGTGGGTTGCCATTTCCTTCTCCAGAGCAGTTGCATAATTCTATCAGTTTGGAGAGGAAATACCTGGATAGAAAACAAGTAAGTAAATAAATAATCAAGGAAACATGAAGCAACTTTCTAACTTTGGAAGAGTAGTCAAAGAAAGAAGAAAAAGAAAGAAAGAAAGAAAGAAAGAAAGGAAATGCAATCATAGCTTACTATATGGCCCTGCTATGAACCATATATACAGTTATATAATAAAGATAATTCAATCAAATTAGATTATATAAATTTTAAGGGTAGGGTTTAAGAATGTGGCAGTGTTGAATTGTGACACCTAATCTATTTTTTTATACAATTGACAGAGAGCTTATTAAATATTCTAGATATAAAGTTTTAAAATAATTTTTTAAATCCTTCTAAGGAGATGATTCAGAAGAAATGGAGGTAAAGTCAGAAGAAACATTTTCAAGTGTGGAAAGTTGTTTCCCTGGGAAATTGAGAATCTGGATAGGTGAGCAGCAAAAAGAAGGTAGTGGGGGGAACTGGCTTTCATTTTAAGCTTTAGAGGTGTATTTGACGTTTTAAACATGAATACTTATTACTTTGATTTTGAAAAGTAATGAGAATAAATCTGCTTCTGGTCTGTTATGCAAGGTGCTTGATAGTTATCACTCTGTCCTAACAAGAAGCAAACATTTGAACAAAATGAAAAATCAACCACTCTTATATCTAGAGAAGTGAGATCACAAGGCAAACCACTGCCCCCAGAATTGGAGAGATGGATAGGTACAACATGCTGGACCAGAAATCTGTGAGCTGAAAATTCTGCAGGAACCAATATTAGTGTAGCAAAATTTAAATCGTAACTGAAAAAATTTCTAAAAGTTCAGGTAGAGAAATCTGAGAGTTAAAAACTCCAGAGGGGGAACCAATCTAAGGGAAAAGGGGTCTGTTTTTGTGAGTTTTACCAGTAATTAACAGTGAAGATAAGAGAAAATTCCCCTTAGATTTCCAGCCAAAGGAGGGGAAAAATAATCATTTTGAAATAAGCCTGAGCATTCCATTCTTAACAAGGCCTAGCCTCAGGAGAACCTAGTTAACTGAAACCAAACATGTTGTTATCAGAGGCTAACCAATGTGAAGAAAGGAAACTCCTGCCCCCTCTAGCTATCTTGTCTTACCTAAGGATGGGGAGGGCAGGGGGTTGAATTGAAAAGCACGTGTCAAATTCATGGTTCAGAAGTACAGCCTAACTAAAANAAGGCTAACCAATGTGAAGAAAGGAAACTCCTGCCCCCTCTAGCTATCTTGTCTTACCTAAGGATGGGGAGGGCAGGGGGTTGAATTGAAAAGCACGTGTCAAATTCATGGTTCAGAAGTACAGCCTAACTAAAAGACAGAAACTCAATATTAGAACCATAAAACACTTCCCCTCCCTTGCCACCTTAGCAACACACTACTACAGGCTTAATTTCCTGAGTTCCTTTGACTTAGTATATCATATCTGGCATTTAACAACAACAACAAAAAAGCAAATCATATTAAAATGCAAAAATGATGAGTGTATTATTTTAATCAGAATAGCTGAACAGAGTCTTTTTCAGGAAGTTTTGCAATTTACAGTCAGTCAATCAGTTTAGTCACTCAGTCGTGTATGACTCTTTGCGATCCCCTGGACAGCAGCATGCCAGGCTTCCCTGTCCATTACCAATTCTCAGAGCTTACTCAAACTCATGTCCATTGAGTCAGTGATGGCATCCAACCATCTCATCCTCTGTCGTTCCCTCCCCCCTCCTTCAATCTTTCCCAACATCACCGTCTTTTCTAGTGAGTCAGTTCTTTGCATTAGGTGGCCAAAGTATTGGAGTTTCAGCTTCAAAATCAGTCCTTCCAATGAATATTCAGGACTAATTTCCTTTAGGATGGACCAGTTGGATCTCCTTGCAGTCAAAGGACTCTCAAGAATCTTATCCAACAACACAGTTCAAAAGCATCAATTTTTTGGTGCTCAGCTTTCTTAATAGTCCAACTTTCACCTCCATGCAGGACTACTGGAAAAACCATAGCTTTGACTACATGGACCTTTGTCGGCAAAGTAATGCTTCTCCTCTTTAATATGCTGTCTAGGTTGATCATAGCTTTCCTTCCAAGGAGCAAGTGTCTTTTAATTTCATGGCTATGGTACCATATGCTGTGATTTTGGAGCCCTCAAAATAGTCTCTCACTGTTTCTATTGTTTCTCCATCTATTTGCCATGAAGTGATGGGACTGGATGCCATAATCTTTGTTTTCTGAATGTTGAGTTTTAAGCCAACTCTTCACTCTCCTCTTTCAGTTTCATCAAGAAGCTCTTTAGTTCTTCTTTGCTTTCTGCCATAAGGGTGGTGTCATCTGCATATCTGAGGTTACTGATATTTCTCCCAACAATCTTGATTCCAGCTTGTGCTTCATCCAGCCTGGCATTTCACATGATGGACTCTGCATGAAGAAGTGAAGTGTTAGTCCCTCAGTCATGTCCGACTCTTTGCAACACCATAGACTATAGCCCACCAGGCTTCTCTGTCCCTAGGATTCTCCAGGCAAAAATACTGGAGTGGATTGCCTTTCCCTTCTCCAGAGGATCTTCCTAACTCAGGGGTCGAACCCTGGTCTCCTGTGTTGTAGACATATTCTTTACTGTTTGAGCTATGAGGAAGTCTGCATAGAAGTTAAATAAGCAGGGTGACAATATGCAGCCTTGACAAACTCCTTTCCTGATTTGGAACCAGTCTATTGTTCCATGTCCAGTTCTAACTGTTGCTTCTTAACCTGCATACAGATTTCTCAGGAGGCAGGTAAGGTGGTCTTCCCATCTCTTGAAGAATTTTCTAGTTTGTTGTAATCCAGACAGTCAAAAGCTTTGACCTAGTCAATAAAGCAGAAGCAGATGTTTTTCTGGAACTCTCTTGCTTTCCCAATGATCCAGCGGATGTTGGCAATTTGATCTCTGGTTCCTCTGCCTTTTCTAAATCCAGCTTGAACATGTGAGCCTTACTTTGCTAGTGCATGAGATGAGTGCAGTTGTGCGGTAGTTTGAACATTCTTTGGCATTGCCTTTCTTTGGGATTGGAATGAAACTGACCTTTTCTGGCAACTTTTACAACTTACAACATCTATATAATTCAGTGATGAGAGAATAAAGTGAAACAATACATCTAATCAATTTGGTATCCATTGGATCATAAAAAAGGAGCTGTTGTTCAGTTGGCAAGTTATGTCCAATTCTTTGTGAAAAAGAACAGCTATTTAATCAGATATATATAAGAGTAAATTAATTGTTAGTGAATTATCAAATCATTTTAACTTGTCCATAATATTTTACTCATTACCAGATGAATATTTGTCTTTAGTCTATATTAGATAACAGTGGCAAATAATGGGGAAATTGATGAGTAATATACTCTTTAAAATCCTTAATCAGAACTATTTAAAAATATGAATATTCATCTCACATCCCCAGAAGTATATACAGCATATTAAGAATACACACACATACATGTACACATATACACACACACAACTGGTACTTAAGAAATATTTATCAAGGAAGCTCTTTTGCCTGAATCTTATTATTTATTAGAATTGAAATCAAAACAGCAAAAGTGATACTTTGGCATTTATTGTTATTGTTCAGTCACCAAGTCATATCTAATTCTTTGTCATGGACTGTAGCATGTCAGGTTGCTCTGTCCTCCTCTATTTTCTGGACTTTGATCTAATTCACATCACTTTGGCATATGGTCAGGCAATAGGAATTAATCAACATTTTCTCCTCGTATATTTCCAGACACACAAGATTATAAGTCATTCAGGTCTTGGCCCAACTTCAGATGTTAACATAAAAATAGTATGAATTACTCACAACTCCAGAATTTAGGTTATCTTTAACTTTTTCCATTTCTTTCTTTAAGACATCGTGTCTTACAAATGTAGAAATCATTACATAGAAGGCTGTCAAGCTACTTTCTGTTCTTTAGGAAAGTAATGAATGTCTTGCTTTTCTCCTTTTTGAAACAAATGGGAACCTTGAACACCATCTTAATAGGGCATGCTTCTCTTTTATAAATAAAACTTCAAGTCGGATGTTTGCTTTACAGGGACTAGTAAGAACCCATCTTAAGTGTTCTCAGCTAAACCAAAGGCTCTAGCTGCACTTTTACTTTATACAAAAATGGAAGTTTTGCATTCAGCTGAGCTCCTGAAGAGATCTTAGGTCTTAACAAATATTGAATGGCTGAACTTCCAATAAATTTAAGACATAGTGATTTTAGATTGAACAATCTACATATGTTTATTCCTAGGCAAAAAATAAAATAAAATTATCACTTGAAAAAATCATTCTCCTATCAACAGCAGAAATAGCTAGCATTTATTGAACTTACTCTGTTACCAAGAAGTGTTAGAAGTTTTATATTCTTTACTTTAGATTCTCACAGCTATGCTGTTATAATGTTGTCAGTATTGTTGACATTCTAAATATAAAGAAAATGTAACTTGTTCAATATCATCCCCCTAGTAAGAGTTTGAATTTGAGTTCAAACACAGTCATTCTAACTCCAGAGCCCAAACTATTAATTATTATCTTAAAAGACCAGCTTGATGCAGGTTACTTGGAAGATAGATATAATTAGAAAGGATAAAATTAAAATCATCTTTAAATCTGTCACCTAGGTAAAACGATGTGATATATTGGTAGATTTTTATCTTTGTCTTTATTAAAGCTTGTATCTCTCTCAAGACTAGAACCACACAGATAGGGTTTTAACATTTTTTTTTTTTGGCTCCCAAATATGCAGTGAATATTTCCCATGTCATTAAATGGTCTTTGAAGATACAACTTTAATGGCTACAAGAGAAAAATGTTTTTCACTTAAATAATCCAAAAAATTATCACTATTCTGATGTCACTCATCATGAGTAGCTTTGGTTAAAATGACCACATTTCTCTTCATTTGGGGGATTTTTTATTTTCTCTAAAGGAATCAAAATACATCAGTGAAGCTGTGCTCTCTGTTTGCATTTTGTATGAAGCAGGATGAAAGCATTTAACTTGATTCTCTAATGCATCTGCAGCTGAAATTCACAAATTTATAGCCTAAGGGATGGTCTTGCCCTGTCAAAGAAGAAACTGGACACTCACTAGAGCACTTTACTAGGGATTATCCAAGTGGACAATGGAATTATCTTTCCAGTATAGTTAGACCTTTCTCATTCTTCCAGTTTAAATGTATAAACTCATTAGATTAACTTTGTCCATACATATCGACTAGGAATGCTAGAACATTGGAGGCCACTGTGGATATAAGACCAGAGCAGACAGCAAACCAAAGGAGGTTTGGTATGTATGTTTATGTCTAAAATGATGAAAATAGAGTCTCACTCTAATTCTGAGTTACTTTTGAACACTTGCTGCTCATTCATTTACTCGCTCAATATTTCCTCCTTGAGGCTCTCTAGATCTCTATGGGAATAATACAAAGAATATAATCAAAATCAAGCATTTATTTTGTTTTTCTGTTTACCATTTTAACACTATGCAGTAAAAGCTGTGTGTATATGGATTTTAAGTAAAAATAATACATTAACAGATCACTGGAGGAAAGAAAGCTAAATTACATTCTCTGTGTGTAGAATATTATGGCAGCTGGTTAAGAACATCCATGGGGCATGATACAGATGAAGTGGGAGTTTTAAAAACTAAACAGTGAGATGAGGCAAGGCAATCAGCTGAAAGTTCAAAAGTACATAAATGGCAGCCTAATGTAATATATAGATTTACTCAAGAGGTGGCCAGAATACACAGAAGAACTATACAAAAAAGAACTTCATGACCCAGAAAACCATGATGGTATGATCACTCACCTATTGCCAGACATCCTGGAATGCGAAGTCAAGCGGGCCTTAGGAAGCATCACTACGAGCAAAGCTTGTGGAGGTGATGGAATTCTAGTTGAGCTATCTCAGATCCTAAAAGATGATGCTCTTAAAATGCTGCACTCAACATGCTAGCAAATTTGGAAACAGCAGCAGTGGCCACAGGACTGGAAAAGGTCTGTTTTCATTCCAATCCCAAGGAACGGCAATGCCAAAGAATGCCCAAGGAAAAGTGAAAGTTGCTCAGTCTTGTCCGACTCTTAGCAACCTCGTGGACTATACAGTCCAGGGAACTGAGTGGGTAGCTGTTCCCTTCTCCAAGGGATAATCCCAATCCAGAGATTGAACCCAGGTCTCTCGCACTGCAGGCAGATTCTTTACCAGCTGAGCCACAAGGGAAGCCCAAGAATGCTCAAACTACCAAACAATTGCACTCATCTCACATGCTAGTCAAGTAATGCTCAAAATTCTCCAAGCCAAGTGAGAGGGTAACAAGGCAGGAAGGCCAGTGGTCTCCAAATGGAAGAAATAGTCTGCAAGTGTCTCTTAAAATTCTGTATTGCTATGATGACGACTGGTTCCACCTGAGCTTAACTTTTCTCAGACCTGAGCTAACAAATGTGTTTTTCTTATGGAAATGTTTTTCTTAAGCTATGCTAATAAAGCTAGGTATATGCTTTGGAATTTGCCTTTCATCTAAATGGTTCCACTTGAGACTAATTTTTTTCCTTTTCTCAAACCTTGGGCTGATAATAGCTCAACAAACCAGCATTCATATCAATTGTTTTATGGCTGGGGATGACGAATCTCTTGCCATCCTACCTCAAAAATGCATATTGTGGGAGAGGGGCCTGGCTAAGCTCCTTCAGCCTAGAGGTGTGTCTCTCTTATCTGATTAATAGCTTTCTAACATACAAAAAACAGCTTGCTAAAACTAGCAAGGGGGGCCCTCTCCATCATTCTTCTGATGTCTCTGTCAGAAGCTTCTCTGTCCCTTTTGACTTTAATAAACTCTGCTAAACAAAAGCTCTTGAGTGATCAAGCCTGGTCCCTGGTCCTGAAGCTAAATCTTCTTCATCAGAGATCATGAATTCAACACTGTTCACTGTAAGTTATCACAGGCTTCAGCTGGACATGAACCGTTAAGTTCCAGATGTTCAAGTTGGATTTAGAAAAGACAGAGGAACCAGAGGTCAAATTCCCAACATCTGTTAACTCATTGAAAAAGCAAGAGAGTTCCAGAAAAACATCTACTTCTGCTTTATTGACTACACCAAAGCCTTGGACTGTGGGATCACAACAAACTGTGGACAATTCTTAATAAGATGAGAATACCAGAACACCTGACCTGCCTCCTGAGAAATCTGTATGCAGGTCAAGAGGCAACAGTTAGAACTGGACATGGAACAGAAGACTGGTTCCAAATCAGGAAAGTAGTATGTCAAGGCTGTATATTGTAACTCTGCTTATTTAATTTCTATGCAGAATACATCATGAGAAATGTCAGGCTGAATGAAGCACAAGTTGGAAGCAAAACTGCTGAGAGAAATATCAATGACCTCAGATATGCTGATAACACCACTTTTACGGCAGAAAGTGAAAAAGAACTAAAGAGCCTCTTGATAAAAGTGAAAGAGGAAAGTGAAAAGACTGGCTTAAAACTCAGCATTCAGAAAACTAAGATAATGACATTTGGTCCCATCACTTCATGGCAAATAGATGGGGAAACAGTGACAAACTTTATTTTGGGGGCTGCAAAATCACAGCAGATGGTGACTGCAGCTATGAAATTAAAAGACACTTGCTCCTTGGAAGAAAAACTATGACCAACCTAGACAGCATATTAAAAAGCAAAGACATTACTTTGCTGACAAAGGTCTGTCTAGTCAAAGCTATATTGTAGAAAGTGTGTGTGTGTGTATGCGTGCTAAGTTGCTTCAGTCTATACAGTCACCAGAAAATGCCTTACTTGTTTTTCAATATATTTGAAAGATCAAGAACAAAGTAATAATTTATTTAAAAGAGGGCCATTAGAAGGAAAGAAAGGCCACAAAACGTGTAAAACTGAGGAGTTTTGAAGCCACACAATTCTCACCTATGAACAAATCTGGTGCTGTTGATGTGCAGATAATTAGGGTCCTGCTATTTAAATTTCAACCAACGTTTGTTTAGCAATGACATGTTTGACCAGACATTTATTTAGCAAGTTTCAGATTCTGTGTTGATTGTTTAAGATGTGACAATTAATAATTTTGATCAATATAGTAATAAGCTCCAGGCATATGCCAAAGCATATATTTTTTATAATTTCTGGTTTGGTATTTTCAACTAGTAAGCATCCATACAACTTGTAAACCAAAACTTCTTTTAAAAATAGAGTATACTAAGAAGTTTAAAAAGAAAAAAAAATCCTTACACAAATCCTTCTTTGCAGTCACTAATGGTCAAATTGAGTTTATTTGATGAATAGGTATCATTGATAAACTCAGAAAATTATTGTTGCTACGAAGGAAGAATGTTGCAATATTATAGGAGACTACCATTTGGGAGATCCAAGCCTAACTGGTTGGTGTTAGCCACTCTATGCTAGGTATATTGACCTTCATTTATCTCCTTTGAAATTTCAGCAATCAGTAAGAGTGAAAATAAGTGAAACAATGGCTGACAGACTTGTGTTGCATGCTGCTGCCCTAGGGTTATGATTTATTTCTCTGAAATTGTTTTGGACATACATTCAGAAGTGATCTTTTAGTGTAACATAATCAAAATGTTCCCATAGATTTTAAATGTGAGTTGTAAAGAGAAACCAGGGAAAATTACCTGAACTTTCCATCTGGGACAAAACTGTTTTTAATTTTAAAATAGTGAAATGCCCTTATAATTTATAATAATACAGAATCATCAAAATGTCACAAGCCCATCTTTGATCTCCATGATGAATTTCTAACTAAAACTTTATACTGAGGTACCTTTATTTTTGCTTGCATTATTCTAAGCAGTCCGTATGACCTTACAACATTGTGCTGAGCCCTGAATTTTGCACTCTGAATGTGTATTTGCTTTGGGGAGAACACAAAGATGAGAAATAGAAAAAAATGTTCTAATTATAATTAGTTTGCATAGTAAAAAGAAATATGTAAACCAGGGAAAAAAGAACTAGATATATTTAGGTAGAAAATTATATGGGAAATAGTCCAAGTGAGGGAATCATAAGAAATATATCTCAGTTCAACTTTTATCCTTAAATAGCTGTGTGAGCAAAACACTCAACTATGACCTTCATTTTCATCTCAGACATGATTTCCAATGTACCTCAGGATCTATGGTGTTTAAGATCTCTGAGGTTAAAAATTCCATGATTTTATTATGCTAGTGGCAGGAGGAAAATGAGAGAATTTATAGTGAAGTGAGCATAAGTTACCTTTCAGGGGCTTCCTAGGGGAAGTCAGTATTTTAAGAAACAGGGAATAGGAGGAAAGAGGAACTTTAAAGGGAAAAAGACAACATACAAAGATATCCTAAATTACTCAACAGTTGGCTGAAAAAAGAATATTTAGAGCAGATATATTAACATGTTTTCACATTTGCTTGCATAGTTTAAGGAATAACACAGAGCCTGGTGGGCTGCAGTCCATGGTGTCCCACAGTCCATGGTGTCCTGAAGAGTTGGACACAACTGAGCGACTTCACTTTCACTTTTCACTCTCATGCATTGGAGAAGGAAATGGCAAGCCACTTCAATGTTCTTGCCTAGAGAATCCCAGGGACAGAGGAGCCTGGTAGGCTGCCATTTCTGGGGTCATACAGAGTCAGACACGACTGAAGAGACTTAGCAGCAGCAGCAGCAGCAGCAGTCCTAAGCCAAGCTTCTGGACTCCCGTCTCTGGGGTATCAAAATCAGAATTCTGATGGTTACTAGCTTTTCAACTGTGGCAAATTACCTTAACTTCCTATGGCCCAGTTCAGTTCAGTTCAGTCGTTCAGTCGTGTCCGACCCTTCTTGACCCCATGAATCGCAGCATGCCAGGCCTCCCTATCCATCACCATCTCCCGAAGTTCACTCAGATTCACGTTCATCAAGTCAGTGATGCCATCCAGCCATCTCATCCTCGATCGTCCCCTTCTCCTCTTGCCCTCTTCTCCTCTTGCCCTCAATCCTTCCCAGCATCAGAGTCTTTTCCAGAGTCAACTCTTCGCATGAGGTGGCCAAAGTACTGGAGCTTCAGCTTCAGCATCATTCCTTCCAAAGAACTTCCAGGGCTGATCTCTTTCAGAATGGACTGGTTGGATCCCCTTGCAGTCCAAGGGACTCTCAAGAGTCTTCTCCAACACCACAGTTCAAAAGCATCAATTCTTTGGCGCTCAGCCTTCTTCACAGTCCAACTCTCACATCCATACATGACTACAGGAAAAACCATAGCCTTGACTAGACGGACCTTAGTCGGCAAAGTAATGTTTCTGCTTTTGAATATACTATCTAGGTTGGTCATAACTTTTCTTCCAGGGAGTAAGCATCTTTTAATTTCATGGCTGCAGTCACCATCCACAGTGATTTTGGAGCCCCAAAAAATTTATATCTATTTTGAATGCTTAGAATTCAAATGGACGATGTATTCCTGTTTGAAAAATATTTGTGATGATTTATCTTATTCTTTTAAGACTCTGATCAGTTTAAGAATTATTTACCACATACTCAGTAGGTAGCAGACACTGTTCTGGGTGTTCAAATATTAAATAAAAATTAAAATATAGAAGGAATCTGAAACAATGGTTAAGAACAGCAGCTCTGAGAGCAGACAATCTAGGTTCCAATAGTGTTTACAATTCTTCCTTTATGTTTGACTCTAGTAAGTCATTCTACTTCTTTGTTCCTATTTCCTTTTCTATAAAGTTTAAAAAATAGCAGTACCTCAAATTATTTTGAAAGTGAATTAGTAACAAATGTAAAAACTCTAGTATAGTACCAGGCATAGAGTGAGAGCTTCAAAATTATGGCTTAAACTCTAGAAAGAATAAAAAGAATTAAACTAAAAGAAAATAATATTTACTATCAATAATTTGTGTTTCTAAGTACAATTTCAGATCCTTCTAAAGTAAGTGAAGTTACATAGCTATGCAGTTTTCAGACCTTGTTCACTGTTTGCAAATTAGCAAATTATTATACCAACTTACAAACAATGACATACTTGCTTTGTCTCCTAACATTTGTCATGGATCAGAGGAGTTGTGTCTATTTTTTCCAGTTTTATTGAAATTAACTGACATACATCACTGTACAAGTTTAAAGTATACAGCATATATTTTTATAGTTATCCAATTATATGCTTCATTCTGCTGCCAAGGGTGCCTTTGCATGTTCTTCCATGCTATGCTTGATTCCCTGATACATTTCCTCCCTTAGGCTGATTTAGACTAAGACTCTCTTAATTATTTATTTTTTCCTTTGAACTTTTTATTTTGTATTGCAATATAACTGATTAACAATGTTATGATAGATTCAGGTGAACAGCGAAGGGACTAAGCCACACATATACATACATCTATTTTCTCCTAAACTCCCCTCTTATCCAGGCTGCCACATAACATTGCACAGAGTCCCATGTACCATACAGTAGGTCCTTGTTGCTTATCCATTTTAAATATAGACACTTACCTTATTTCTTTGAGGATTGTATTCAGGCAGGTTTTCTCAACAACCATAGGATCAGAATGACATCATAGAATGCTGGCAAGAATGTGGAATAGTTGGACCTCTGTTTATTACTGTTGGGAATAAGAAATAGTACAGCCAGTTTAGAAGACAGTATGCCTATTTTCACACAAAACTAAGCATATTCTTACGTTTCAGTCCATATTCTTACAATTACACTCCTTAGTATCTACCTAAATGCATTGAAAATTTATGTCCACACAAAACCCTACACACAGATATTTTTACGAGTTTTACTCATAATTCCCCAAACTTGGAAGTGACTATGATATCCTTCAGTAGGTGAATGGATATATACACTGCAGTACACCCAAGCAATGGAACATTATTCAGTGCTCAAAAGAAAAGAGTTGTCAAACCGTGAAAAGACATGGGAAAACCTTAACTATGTATTATTAAATGTAACAACATTCTCTCATAGTTCAGTGGTAAAGAATCTGCCTGGAACCCAGGAAACTCAGGTTTGATTCTTGAGTCAGGAAAATACCTGGAGAAGGAAATGGCAATCCACTTCCATAGGCTTGTCTGAAATCCCATGGACAGAGGAGCCTGGTGGGCTATAGTCCATGGATCACAAAAGAATCAGACACATCTTAGAAACTAAATGACAACAAAATGTAACGAGCTGAGCCAAAAAAGTCCACATATTGTATGCTTCCAACTAAATGACATTCCAGAAAAGACAAACTACTGAGACAGTAAGATTGATGATCTCTAGAAGTTATAGGAGGAAGGAGGGATGAATAGGCAGAGCACAGAAGATATTTTGGGACAGTGAAACTATTCTGTATTATAATTGTGGATGCATGTCATTATAAATTTGTCCAAGCACTTTGAATGTGCAGTACAAAGAATGGACCCTTATGTCAGCTACTGCCTTTAGGTGATTATGATGGCTAAATATAAGTTAATCAATTGTGTCAACTAAAAATATAGTCACAACCTGAAAGTAGAAAGTTGTTTTATTTGGTGGGAATGTTAAGGACTTCAAGCCAGGGAGCCAGCATCTCAGTAGCCCCAAGAAAACTAATCTGAGGAGGCAGGAGAGGGAGGTAGGCCATATACAAATTTGCAACAAAGGGAACAGGCAATCTGAACATCAAAGATTATCGTTAAGTAGTAAGGAAACCCAGATAACAAGGCAAGGAATTTAGAGTTCTATGTATGGGAAGATGCAAGCCTCGTGGCTTATAGAATTCATTGTGTCATATGAACCTCAGCTATCTGGGGCCAAAATCCTGTTAACCATCACTTAAGGGTTGGCAGATGTGGCAGATGGCTGCTTCTTACATTACCCCCCACCCTGAGGTTCTCAGCAATTGCGGTGGGAGAGTAGCATCTGCTGGAATGCAGGCATCACCTTCTTTTTTGAGAGCCTTCCTTCACATTAAGAGGCCAGAAATCACTGATGGCTGTGACATTTTGTGTTCACTGTAATGTCAGGAAATATTTCATTTTGTAATTGTAAAAATTCTATCATTCTGTTGGGTAATATTCATAATGGAGGAGGTTATGCCTGTTGGGGAGGGGCAAGGGTACTTGAGAAATCTCTGTACCTTCTGCTTAATTTTGCTATGAACTCCAAAAATATTTTCTAAAAAAAGAGTATCAGTGAAAAGACTGAATGAAGCTGGCATAATGGGCAGTAAATGAGGACCAGAGTGTCATTACATGACATCGAAGAGACAGGGGTTGATCAGATTATGCAGGCATCTTAGTTCACCTTAATAACGTTCATCTTTATCTTTAACACAATGTGAAACCATTGAGATATTTTAAACAAAGAGGAAAGTAAAATGAACTGCGTCCCATTTGATAAGACCAGTCATACCACAGTATGGAGAACCAATAACAAGTAGACAGAGTGGATGTGGGGGGAATATTTTGAAGACTGCTTTTCCTAGTATAGGAAAGAGAAGACAGTATCTTGGACTAATATTAAGGCAGTGAAAATATGAGAATAGATGAGATCTAGATATTTAAAAAGTAAAAAAGAATATTATAATAAGTTAAATGAGGAGTTTAAAGGAAATGGTGATACCATCTGTGACTATAATTTATGATCCATAGAACTAAATGTATGTTTCCGTTTATTGAGACAGGAGACTATGAAAAGATTTTAGAGGAAATCAATCAGTCAGTTCAGTCACTCAGTTGTGTCCTACTCTTTGCAACCATATGGGACTGTAGCACGCAAGCATCCTGGTCCATCACCAACTCCTGGAGCTTGCTCACACTCATGTCCATTGGGTTGCTGATGCCATCCAACAATCTTATCCTCTGTTGTCCCCTTCTCCTCCTGCCTTCCATCTTTCCCAACATCAGGGTCTTTTCCAGTGAGTCAGTTCTTCATATCAGGTGGCCAAAGTAGTAAAGTGTCAGCTTCAGCATCAGTCCTTCCAATGAATATTCAGGACTGATTTCCTTTAGGTTGGACTAGTTTGATCTCCTTGCAGTCCAAGGGACTCTCAAGAGTCTTCTCCAACACCACAGTTCAAAAGTATCAATTTTTCTGCCCTCAGCTTTCTTTATAGTCCAATTCTCACATTCATACATGACTACTGGAGAAACCATAGCCTGGACTAGATGGACCTTTGTTGGCAAAGTAATGTCTCTCCTCTTCAATACACTATCTAGGTTGGTCATAGCTTTTCTTCCAAGGAACAAGCATCCTTTAATTTGATGGCTGCAGTCACTATCTGCAGTGATCTTGGAGCCCCCCAAAATAAAGTCTCTCACTGTTTCCATTGTTTCCCCATCTATTTGCCATGAAGTGATGTGATTGGGTGCTATGATCTTTGTTTTCTGAAAGTTGAGTTTTAAACCAACTTTTTCACTCTCCTCTTTCACTTTCATCAAGAGGCTCTTTAGTTCTTCACTTTCTATCATAAGAGTGGTGTCATCTGAGTATCTGAGGTTATTGATATTTCTCCCAGCAATCTTGATTCCAGTTAGTGCTTCATCCAGCCCAATATTTTGCATGATGTACTCTGCGACACGTTAAATAAGTAGGTGACAATATACAACCTTAAGGAACTCCTCTCCCAATTTGGAACTGGTCTGTTGGTCCATGTCCAGTTCTAACTGTTGCTTCTTGACCTACATACAAATTTCTCAGGAAATTTGGTGTCAAGTGGCCTGGTATTCTCCTCTCTTTAAGAATTTTCCATGGTTTGCTGTGATCCACATAGGCAAAGGTTTTGGCATAGTCAATAAAGCAAAAGTAGATCTTTTGCTGGAACTCTCTTGCTTTTTCGATGATCCAACAGATGTTGGCAATTTTATCTCTGGTTCTTCTGCCTTTTCTAAATCCATGTTGAACATCTGGATGTTTGTTGTTCACTTACTGTTGAAGCCTGGATTGGAGAATTTTGAGTATTACTTTGCTAGTATTTGAGATGAATACAATTGTGTAGTAGTGAACATAATAGAAGGAATAGTGGGAGTTAAAACTGGACTTGATGGATTTGAGGATCATTTTTGTTAGCTATGTGGATGTGGACCTAAGAGGGCATTTCCTAGCTGGGAATATATATATATATATATATATATATATATGAAAGTCAGATAACAAGGGTGGGAAGACTAGCAATATCTATTGAGAAAATAATGTAGTATAGAGAAGAAAGTAGAAGAGTTCCAAATTTGTTTCTATGCCAATAGCCATATAAAAAAAGATGGTCTTTTAAATATGAATGAAAATTATCTTTCAGACAGATAAGAGGAAATCAGAAAGTAAATCCAGAGGAGCAGAGAATATACAAAGCATAGGAAACAGTGTTAAAACTTCTTAAAAATTAAGATAAAGACCATAAAACATTACCTAGATTTGATGCTGTCTCTTATACACATCTTTCTTCTTCTCACCTTCTTCATCTTCTCACCTTTTTCTTCATTTTCTCAACTTCTTCTTCTTCCTCTCACCGACTTCTTGTTCTNGCATCGGGGTTCACTCCTCCCGAGGAGACTGAACCCCGGCGCGCTGGCCTAATAAACCCTCTTGCCTATTGCATCGAATTCGAGTCACTGTGGTCTTTGGAGCGACAGGTCCCGAGAAAAGGCCGGGAGGTCTTACAGTAGGAAATAAGGATTCAATACATATGGTCAACTTCTTAAAAAATTGAATGGGAATGAGAGAGTAAGACCTACCTCATAGATAAAGGGAGATATAAATACTGAAAAAGTGTTGGTTTGTCTATATGTATATGTGTTCAGATAAGAAAGATGAAGTATATTTGAGTGCCAATAAGAGAATTCAGGTAAACATATAGAAGACAAGTGTTATAAAAGTGATATAGGTGCTAAAAACATTTTCATTCTTCCCTTTTATGTTTTTTTTGCTGGTCTGGTAATTAAATTGACATAAAACAGATTAACAGGAAAAAAAATTAATTTTGTATGCATGAGAGCCCCAAGATGTTAGGCCCAGTATTGTATAAGTCCAGCAATTGAGGCTTATATGCCATCCTGAACCAAGGAATGGGTTAGAGGCCTGAGGCTTCAGAGAAGGGAAAGTTATTGACAGGACAATAAGAATATCAGATGTTTGCACTGTAATGCAGATAGATCATTCAGATAAAAACTTTATTTCTGGTAATAATGTTCTTTCTCAGCTGAGCTCAATATCTAAATTCTTCTAGGTGGTTAAAAGAATTTTTTCTTGAATCTCTGGGTCTTGATTGCTTTCAGCTCACAACAATCCACATGCCAAAATAACATATTTTGTATTCACATATTGTGCTCCTCCCCAGTGGCAATATATATAACCCCAAAATAAGTTCATATGTTCTCTAAGAATAGCATGTTTGTACATTTTGACTCCTTTTATACTTATNTCACAACAATCCACATGCCAAAATAACATATTTTGTATTCACATATTGTGCTCCTCCCCAGTGGCAATATATATAACCCCAAAATAAGTTCATATGTTCTCTAAGAATAGCATGTTTGTACATTTTGACTCCTTTTATACTTATACCTATTTTGTATAATAGGGGAATTAAATATATCTATTTATTCACATGAGAAAATGGAGGTTCATGATGGTAGACAATGTGTCAGTGGCAAAACCTCTAGGTCTCTAGATATTTTGTTCAACAGTTTTTTTTTTTNTTCTGAGGAATTGAGCAAGTTATATACAGTATGTGTTCATTTACACAGTATCAAAGAATGTGCAAAATTGGACAAATTCAGGCATACAGATTTAATTTTAAACATATGAGGAAAACAATGAAGTAATAAACACACAATTCAGGGAGTCAGTCCTTTTTGAAAGAAGAGGCAAGTGATAGAATGAAGAAAGATTACATAAATGAATCCAATTTCTTGCTTACTTATTATAAATTAGGTAGTATATATTCTTCATACTTTATGTATCAGTCATAAGTATTTGTATCTCTTAGCGTTAAATAATAATAATTTAAAGTTGTTCAATTTTGAATGCCATTGTGTGCATCTTTGAAAATTGATGTCTACTAAAGAATCCAAGCCCTTATGTTGAGAGGAGGCTGGAAAGATGAAGGCATTTGCCTTCACTTGGTGAGCATAACAAAACTGACCACATTAACTTAATGTAGCTCATAAAAATAATTTTACTTGAAAATTCAATTCTTTAAACACTTTTGCAACAAGAAAAATTAAATTTGTGAGAATGTTGAACAGAGACAGAACAGTCAAGTAGTGTGACATTGGCATTGGTCCATAATTATACTTCTGTTATCCACATCTGATCGTATTACTCTCCTCTTCTGTACTCGTAAATAGGCTGTGCTCTTTATCACATATAATATTAATGCTTCTCATAAACTCATGTTAAAAATTAATAACATTAAATGTTTACTATGTTCTAAATTCTTTTCCAAATGCTACATGATATGTAGCTCATTTCATCCTCATGGCAACCCCGTGAAGTATTATCAACAGTTTAGCAAATAGAAAATTAGGACAGCTCTTTGAATCCAGCAGATTTACATTCTGTTTGCTAATTCATTTGATGTTGGAAATTATAATTAGCATTTTACATCCATCTATTAGCTAAATACCACTGGCCAATGCTGTGAGGATAAAAGAGATGCTATAAACCTTTCACTCAAGCAAATTAAATCTCTAAGATGATGAAATGAAGTGAACCTACACGGACTAAATAGAAAATAATGCAAATAGAAAATGTCATGCATATTCTCAGAGGCTTACTACTTTGCATAGGTATTTTCAGAATTAAAAAAAATAAAACAATATGGACTTGAGAGGTCATAAAGGTTTGGTCCCTCTGAATTAAACATTCCTTTAAGTCAAGGAAGATATCTTAGTTGCCATCTTGTCCTCTCTGCTTTACAAATGGTAGATGTTTGGTATGTATCTTGGGAACAAATGAACCCATGAAGGAAAAATTCTTGAAAGAGTTGGATTTTAGGTGGTACTTAAAAAGTGCAGGTGTTCTTCCATAGGAGAAGAGATCTAATAAAAGTAATTGAAGGAAAAATATGATGTTGAAATGTTGTATACATTGAGAACAATGTAACATGTGACCTGTGACCCCATGGCATCCTAGCACTTGTTCGTTCATTAAATGATTACCTGGTCTCACTGTGACAACACAACTTTTTAAGGGCAGGGGCCACATTTTTGCTTATTACAGCACTTCCCATAGGTTAGAATTCAATAAATATTGACTGCCCTTCTGGAAACTTGCAATTTATTTTTCTTCATTGCTTTTGTTTTTAAGAAAACAAAAGTTTTTTTTGTTTTGTTTTCTTAGTTCATAGAAGACTGCCACATGAAATTAGGTATCTTCTCATTTTATTACTCTACCTATATTGTTTTCTAATGGAAACATATAGGAACATCTCAATAAAATCATAAACAATTATGAAATACTAGGAAATTCCTACATAAAGCCTTGAAGAAGATAATTTATCAAATTAGTAAGTTTAAAAAAAGATATTTTTCATATCCTAAGAATCAGACCAAGGTTCTTTTAAAAAGTGATTGACTTCAGGCTGAGGCAAGGAAAAATATAAAATAATGTTGGAGTACTGGAGTATATTATTGTGCTGAAACACCACCCCACCTGCCTACCAAAAAAAATTTTTTTAAATGTGAAGATAAACTGGAAGGCACAGATGCCAGTCTGAAAGAGCTCCAAATAGCCATAGCTGGAATCGTTTGGACAAAAAATAAACTTTGACAGTATTGAATCATAACTCCAACAATAAAATATTCCTAAATAATTGATTACATAAACAAATGGGTGAGAAGGGGCAATTCTTAAGAGAAGGACTGAAGAAAGTAGAAAATGGCCAAGTAGAAGTCCTCAGCAGCATTGGCTTATAGGCAAGATCTACTGATAGGTGCTAAAATATAGAATCAAAGTTTTATGAGAAAATAGGATATTTGCATAGACTTGTTACCTCTCTTAAAATATTTACCTTCCCAATTACAAAGAGAGCAATACTAACTACATGGTGAAGGAACCTGGGAAGCATCGCCATAGGCAAGCAGTCAAGGTTAACATCACCAGTAAGAAAATGTATCATCATGATGCAACAGCTGATGTAATGAACCAAAGTGATGTCACCCCTCTGGTGTTCATCCCAATAAAACATTACTATTCATAGTCAGCAATCTAACCATGAAAAAACATCACACAGTCCCCAATTGAGGGACATTCTATAAAATTCCAAACTAGTATTTTTTAAATGTGCCAAGGAAAATGGCAGAATGAGGAACTTTCCCAGTCGACAGCAGACTAAGGAGAAACAAACCTAAATGCAGTCTGAGATCTTGAATTGGATCCTGGAGTCAAGGACATTAGTTAAAAAGAAAAAAATTTAATGAAATTTGAATAAATTTACTAGTTTTTTTTTAAAGGTAGTTATTATTTGTTTCTCTTGTTTTGCAATATAATATTTTTCTGTATACTTAAATTTCTATTTCTGTTGGATTTACTGCTTATAAATAGAAGGATCTATCTGTATAGCAACAGTGATTAAGGGCGTTCTATCTTTAATTTCATGTTCTAAATACAAATTTTTCTGGAAAACATGATTTTCACTATTTTATTTAAGGGAAATTGGGATAAAGAACTTCATAATTTCCTGGAAATGAGTTTGCTTTTGGCAAGATTTGCAGGCAGCAGTGTGAATCTTCTCAGCAGCCGTTCAAACATTCATGCCTTCTGGGTGCTCAGTCATGTCAAGGCATGGTTATGATTCATTCTGCCTAGATATTTTCTATTCCTTTGCTGGCTATACTTAGACTCCCTTTTTAAAAATATCATAAGTGTTCATTTATTTATTTTACAAACCTAAAATCTATATTATTCTGATTTATAATGCAATGGGTTGGTCAGATTTGTAGGTTGCTTTGTCTACTTTACCATGCATTTTTCCCAAAACAATTTAAATATTACAAAATCTACAGCACATATGAAAATCACAAGGTAGTCTAAGTATTGCAATGATTATAGACACTCTGAGATCTATAGGTTTGGAAAATGCCAAAGAAAAGAAACCAGGGACAGTCTAAAACAGAAAAATAGAATAGCTCTTTCATACACACACCCACTCACACACACGCAGAAAATCCTTACACACTTTATGATATAAAGGCTGTATCACTGGTATTAGGGATAATTTTTTAAAATTTAACTTTAATATAACTTTATCATAACTTAATTGATGTAACTTTAACTATAAAGGGAACATACATCCAAAATTTTTCTAACAAAGATGTTAATATCAATTCAAAGGAAAATCTGAACAAACATAAGTATGAATGTAGGCAGTATACCCTATAGGTAATTTAGGCGGCCTACAACGTTGACATGAATCTACAAATGGATGTATTCACCGGACAAATTTAATTTGCTTTTCTATGGATTGAGAGTTTTCATTTGCATTACTATCAATTTTTAGTACAGATTAATTAAATAGCTTGACAACAATGAAAAATGTAGATATCCCAGAAGGGTGTGCTGGATACAAACATCAAAATCTTTACAGTCAATTTCAATATCATTCACAATTTTTACTGATATTGGCTATATCAATGAAAGTCTTCCTCTACCCTTCACTGACTAGCCCAATCATTCATTTAATATACATTTATTAAGAATTCACTATACGCAAGGTACTACTCAGGTATTGAGTTTATAAAGTAAGCAACTGAGAAGGGTGTGAGATTTTACCTGCTTGCAAGCCGACAGGTTAACCTGTCACAGTTTCATGTGTGTATGCTAAGAAACACCAGACCCTAGGTCAGAAACACAGATAGTTTATTAGTCACAGCAAAAAACAGTGATAAGAGCAATACTCTGGCTCTGGCTCTCAAAACCACTATCCCCATAGAGCAAGAGGATTGGAGGTCAGTTTATCTGTGCATGAATTGGATCTGCATTATAGGGGAAGGATTTCCAAACTAGGAGACTCTCTTTCATAGACTGCTGGCACACGTCCCCATCCTCTCCTCCAGAGAGATTACTCATTAAACAAATGCCCTTGGAAGGAGAGAGAGAGAAGGCATCTCTAAAGAGGGAGATTTTATCTTTGGAAAGGCAAAATATCTAGTTTCCATGGCTGTTTGTTATGTGACCATCCTCAAAATGCTATTTGTTTAGAAGATCTGGATTATGCAGGAATTTGAAAAAATCATAGAGAATTTTCTCACAACATAAACTGTAGAAAAACAGACCATCAGATTTCTGTATTTCATATTCAGTTTACCAAAATTTGAAATACTTATTTGTACTAAGACCATGGAAGCAAAGAAGCACTACTCCGTTAGTGAAAATCAGAGAATGTTCCTCAGAATGCAAAACAAAACAGAAAAACCTAGACTGAAACAGAAAAAGTGGATAAGAAATATCTAAGTTGGTTCTTACAGAAAGCATTTCAAATGGAAGTGGTAAGAAGCTCATTGGAAAGGAACTTGGGAAGAGCATGCTCTTTGTTGAAAGAGAAGCAGTTCAGTATTTTCAGTTATAAAGTACAAGGAGACAGACAATGGTGAGAGATGAGAGTGACAGAGAGGCAGAAGCCATATTGTGAAGAACTTTATATGATATGAAAGAAATGTAGATGTTATCTTTTTGGCAATGTTTAAATACTGAAAATGCTGATCAAGGAAAAGGATTGTGTTCTCAGGTAATAATTTTCTGGCAAAAATTGGGGAGGAAATTAGGCTAGAAGCAGCGCAACTGGAAACAAATTCATCTTTTGACCCCTGATATTTAAATCTATGACATTGACATTATTGATTTGTTTTTATTATCAAGTCAATTTACCCAGATTATATTTAGGAAATTAACAAACATTCTTATCACCAAGTCTGCTTTCAGTGGGAATACAGTTCTTACTCTCACATTTTAGATTGAGAATTAGAAACTCATTACTGAAAGGTAAATTGTATGTAATTATTTAATATTTTAGTAGAAATATGAAAGATAAATTATATGTGATTATTTAATATTTTAGTAGAATTAGATTTGTATAACAGACTCAAGATTTTTGAACTCTAACACAAATCTGATCTTCACTGTAAGAAAATATATTTGAAAAATCAAATGTAAATTCTCCTATGCTGCTGCTGCTGCTGCTGCTGCTGCCACTGCTAAGCTGTTTCAGTCGTGTCCGACTCTGTGCGACCCCCTAGATGGCAGCCCACCAGGCTTCCCTGTCCCTGGGATTCTCCAGGCAAGAACACTGGAGTGGGTTGCCATTTTCTTTTCCAATGCATGAAAGTGAAAAGTGAAAGTGAAGTCGTTCAATTGTGTCCGACTCTTAGTGACCCCATGGACTACAGCCTGCCAGGCTCCTCTGTCCATGGGTTTTCCAAGCAAGAGTACTGGAGTGGGCTGCCATTAAAAAAATGTTCCTATTTTAAATTTAGTTAAAACGTCAGATTAAAAGCTTTTCTTTTCAGTTCATGTTCTATACTTTTCCCTGGTGGTTCAGATGGCAAAACTATTGCAACAGATCTAAACCTTGTGGATAAAGGAAGATTCCCCAGAAAATAACAAGTTGGACTACTTGGCCTATTTTTTTCCTTAACAGATGANAAGTGAAAAGTGAAAGTGAAGTCGTTCAACTGTGTCCGACTCTTAGTGACCCCATGGACTACAGCCTACCAGGCTCCTCTGTCCATGGGTTTTCCAAGCAAGAGTACTGAAGTGGGCTGCCATTAAAAAAATGTTCCTATTTTAAATTTAGTTAAAACATCAGATTAAAAGCTTTTCTTTTCAGTTCATGTTCTATACTTTTCCCTGGTGGTTCAGATGGTAAAACTATTGCAACAGTTCTAAACCTTGTGGATAAAGGAAGATTCCCCAGAAAATAACAAGTTGGACTACTTGGCCTATTTTTTTCCTTAACAGATGACAATACTAACCTGAGATTCAGACCAAAACCAGAGTGAAAATCCAGAGAGCATTAAACAAAGAAGGGAAAATGTATCTTTCAATTTATCTTTAAATAACTAGACTTTAAGATAATGTTAATTTGACCATCATTTGTTAATTTGTCCATTTATTTAATTTGTTCATAATTTAAGTATTAGGTTTTATGTTAAATGTTAATAATCAGGAAATATATATTTAAAAACAGAAAAACTTTTAAGGGATATCACTGGTCTTTATTGCAACACACACAGGTAAGAACCCAACTACTAAATGCGTTTATTAATTCAGAGGAGAGACAGATATTTTCCTCTGGTAACAGAAGAGTGGACAGAAAATAAAAAGCCTAATTTGACAAGAGTGGAGAAGGAAATCTGACAGGGAATCAACATGGTGGTATTAAAACTGTGATAACCCTCCATGACACCTGAAGAGCAGTGTGCCTGTTCTTTGAAACTCACAGGACCCAGTCTGCATGGTTCATTTCCTTAAGCATTCAAGCATATATTAACCCTTAAGTGCCATTTGAAGAATGATGCTTGAAACCAGGGTAGTTAGACAGAAGGCAGCTCCTGTAGGAAACCCAATGTTTATAATCCTGTTCCTCATTTCATTCTCCACTCCCCAATAATGATTCACCTGAGAAGTTGTTCCAATTCTTTCTTTCTAAGTTCTGGTTTCAGTGCTTTTTATGAATCCATATCTAAGTAAAACAACATGATGTGCCCCTTCTTTAATCTACACATCTGAATGTTGAGTGTAGTGACCTAAAAGATACACACTAGGTCCAAAGCATAGATTCTGATTCTGTTGTTTGCACTCCTTGCTCAAATGCAATTGTATATTTCTTTCTCAGATTCTAAAGTTGCTGTTTAATCATAGTAAACTTATTTTTAAAAAGGATCTGATACTACAAACATAGACCTAATTTCTATGAACCAATTGTCATGTAACTTTTTGTTATGATGATAAAAATTGTGAATAGCTGCTAATAATCAGTAAATGATAAATATGTTCTGATATATTCTATCTGCTTATAGCAATTTCTATTAATTAACTCTTTTATATTTTACTACTGTCCAGAGGTCTAGATGAAGTTGAAACATGTGGCAACATGTCTATTAGTAACAATAATTAAAACTTGCCTTTCAGTTGGATGATGTAATTCATGCAAAGAATGTGTCTGATATGTAAGTGCTTCTCTTTGTTGAGTGAGAAGAGAATCAGTAAGCAATGAGCAAGGCTTACAAGTCACAATATGTTTAAATCAGTTTCCTACATTACAAAGTAACCAAATAATTCTTAACATTGAAAGATTTTTGCCTTTTAAAAAATTTAAATTAATTTTTATTGGTATATAATTGCTTTACAAGTATTATTATGTACAATTACAATTGTGTAAAATTATGTACAATTATATACAATTATAATTATGTAGAATTAAAATTGTGTTAGTTTCTCCTGTACAGCAAAATAAGAGAGCCATATATATATATATTTACACACACATATATATGGACTCCCTTTAGGACTTCTTTTCCATTAGGTCACCACAGTGCATTAACCAGAGCTCCCTGTGCTATACAGTATGTTCTCATTAGTTGTTTACTTTATACATAGTATCAATAGTGTATATATATGTTAATCCCAATATCCCAATTCCATGCACTCCCCCTTTTTGCCTTTGTATTCATACATTTTTTCCCTTTGTCTGTGCCTTTATTTCTGCTATGCAAATAAGATTATCTATATAATTTTTCTAGACTCCACATATATGTGTTAATATATGGTATTTGTTTTTCTCTTTCTTACTTTACTTTGTATGACACTCTCTAGGTTTATCTACATTCCTACAAATGACCCAATTTAGTTCCTTTTTATGGCTCCATTGTATATGTGGGCATGTGTGCATGCTAAGTTGTTTCAGTCATATTCAACTCTGCAACACTATGAACTGTGGCCCACCAGGCTCCTCTGTCCATGGGATTCTCCAGGGAAGAATATTGGAGTGGGCTGCCATGTCCTCCTCCAGGGGATCTTCCTGACCCAGGGATCGAGCTTACATCTTTTACATCTCCTGCATTGACAGGTGCGTTCTTTACCGCTAGCGCCACCTGGGAAGCCTACCTTGTCTTCTTTATTCATTCTTCTACTGATGGTCATTTAGGTTGTTTCTGTATCCTGGCTGTTATAAGTAGTGCTGTTATAAACATCAGGGTGCATGTTTCTTGAATGATGGTTTTCCATGGGTATGTGCCCAGGAGTAGGATTGCTGGCCATATGCTAGTTCTATTTTTAGTTTTTTAAGGAACTGTTAAAAACTTGTTTTCCATAGTGACTGTTCCATACTGTTTTCCATAGTGACTGTATCAGTTTACACTCCCACCAGCAGTATATGAGGGTTCCCTTTTCTCCACATCCTCTCTAGCATTTATTGTTTGTAGATTTTTTTGATGATGGCCATTCTGACTTGTGTGAGGTGATATCTCATTGTAGTTTTGATTTGCATGTATCTAACAATTAGTGATGTTGAGTATCTTTTCATGTGTCTGTTGGCTATCTGTATGAACACCCTAAACTTATCATCTAATCATATTCAAAAAGCTAAAAATTCTCAAAAGAACAAGATACTGGGAAACAAATTATTAAAATTCAAAAACTCAAGATTGGTCATTCTCAAAGTGTGGTCCCTGGACCAAGAGCATTGGCGTCATTGGGTCCCACCTCAGACCTACTAAATCAGAAACTCTGGGGATGAGACCCAGCAATGTGTTTTAACAAGATTATCAGGTGATTTTTAGCCAGGTTACAGTGTCAAAATCTCTGCTCTGTATAGCAGAGGCCATAAACAAACACTCAAAAAAATTAAACAATAGGCAAATCATCATTATAGATAACAACTTGCATATCATTTATTTCCATTTGATAAGCCATATTAATGAACATCTCATCTTTTAAAAATTATCAATTTCAGTTAACAACTAGGAACCTTGCAAATTATGATCAGAAAGTTGACCTAAAATATTCATTAGGAATAGAATCTTATATGCAAATTTCAACAGTCTGATTCCATTTTTGATGTTTGCTCGATGAAGACTTTAAGCTATGCTCCTCTCTCTTCACCTTCTGCCCTTCATCTGGATAAGAGGATAAGAAAGCTTAGTGCTCCCGCTGGCAAGTTTAAGCCATACTAGCCCCGTGTCCCAACCCCTTACCCCAAACCACCATTCTTAACCACCATTGAAAGCCCAAGCCAGTCTCTTTCCTCTGCTCTTTCAAGCCATTTTGGATCTGCTCAATTGCCACTCTATTCTGCCCAGAAAGCTTATTCAATGAGTATTAAACCTTGTCATACATTCTTGTATGTGGGGGGCATCATCAGCATTGACGTATGAACCTAACTTTGTATGATAGGATTCTATCCCCTTTTTACACAGTGACTAAAACATATTAAACCTTTTTATCCCTTCATTGAAAATGTATTCAGAGATACAACTTAAAAAATCCTGTCAGAAATTGTAAGCTCTCTCTGTTGTAACTTTCAGGCAAGATATTATATACATAAAATTAATGCTTTTATTTTAGAAGCTTGATCAGAAGCTGTGTTTTCTTCCCCAGCAATCAAATTGTAAGACCCCCAAGATCATTTTATTAAATATTTGTGCCACAGGCACTGAGATATGGCTACAATTACACTATAACAGAGGAAGTAATTATTCTGATAATCATGACACCAAGAAACAACTGGGAGAAAAGTAGCTTCAGGGACAGTGTTCAGTAGCTAATTGTTCAACTCTCCAGTTTACATCGCTTGTAGACACTGGGTCTAGTTATGGGATAAATCAAAATGAATAAAGCTCAGTTGGGATTTTGATATCAGCAGTGCTTTTTTTTTTTTTACTTGTTGCTTCCTGGAAAAACATACAGTTAAAATAATACAAAACCCACAACATGTCAGGAGAAATACAAAGTATCAAAATAGAAACTAGACACAACAAAAATCATCTCGGAGCACTTTATGTTTTGGATGTTTGGGGCACACAATTTTAATTGAAATTGAGTTTAAACTCAAAAACTTCAGTAAAAAAAAAATAGTGTAAAAGCTGATCTGCTTATGAGTTGCTTTGTTCAGTTGCTAAGACATGTTCAACTCTTTGTGACCCCATGAACTGCCAAGCTCCTCTGTCCATGAGATTTCCTAGGCAAATAATACTCAGGGGATTTGCCATTTCCTCCTCCAGGGGATCTTCCCAACCCAGGGACTGAACCTGCATCTCCTGCTTCTCCTGCAATGGCAGGCAGATTCTTTACCAATAAGCCACCAGGGAAGCACCTCCTTACGAGAATCAGATGATAACTTCAGACATCAAATATAATAAGAATAATATATTTTTCCTTGTTGTTGTTCAGTTGCCTGGTTGTGTCTGACTCTTTATGACCCCATGGACTGTAGCATGCCAGGCCTCTCTGTCCCTCACCATCCTTGGAATTTGCCCAAGTTCATGCTCATTGAATCAGTGATGAACCAGCCATCTCATCCTCTGACACCCTCTTCTCCTTCAAGGATCACTGCCTTGTCGTGGCTTTCATAACTTAGTGAAGCTTTAAATCATTCCGTGCAGGGCCACCCAAGAAGGACGGGTCATAGTAGAGAGTTCTGACAAAACGTGATCCACCAGAGGAGGGAATGGCAAACCACCCTAGTATACTTGCCGTGAGAACCTCATGAACTCTATAAAAGGCCAAAAAGATACTTTTCCTTATGTCCATTTTTAAAGGATTTTTTTTTTTGCAATTACTTATTTTATGTTAAATTTGAGGTAAAGAATTTTCATTTTTTCTGATAAGCTAGCTGCTCAAGTTTTGACTATTAGCACCAAATTCTGATTACTAAATGGGTATTTAGCCTGCTAATGCAGGAGACACAGGTTCGATCTCTAGGTTGGAAAGATTCCCTGAAGAAGGAAGTGGCAACCAACTCCAGTATTCTTGTCTGGGAAACTGTCTGGGAAATTTCCTGGACAGAGGATCCTGGAGGGCTACAGTCCACAGGGTTGCAGAAGAGTTGAATTGACTTAGCAAGTAAATACCACCAAAACTCTATGGCAAACAGCACAAGGCCAAAAGGGGGAAAATGGAAGTACACTGTTGTATGCTATAACTTGAAAGGGAACTACAATGAACTAAAGGTGTATACTATGTGTACTATAAAGCCCCAATGAGTTACTACTATCAATAAATAAAAATTATAGCTAACAAATCAAAAAAGGAGATAACAGGGAATAACAAAAAAGAACTCAATCTAAAAGAAGGCCAAAAAAATAAAACAAAGAAAAAACAAAAGAGGTGAAAAAATTGAGTTGAAGCAAATAGGAAAAACAGAAAGATAACTCAATAAATTCAAACACATCAACAGTTATATTAAATGTAAATGGTCTTACTATCTGGGATTTTAAAAAATTGAACTATATGCTCCCTATAATCCTATTTATATATAAATAAAGACGTCATTGTTGTTCTTCAGTTGCTAAGTTGTATCTCACTCTTCGTGACCCCATGAACTGCAGCATGCCAGGCTTCCCTGTCCTTCACTATCTCCTGGAGTTTGCTCAAACTCATGTCCATTGAGTCAGTGATGCCATTCAACCATCTCATCCTCTGTTGCCCTCTTCTGTTGCCCTCATTCTTTATCAGCATCAAGGTCTTTCCCAATGACTCGGCTCTTTGCATCAGGTGGCCAAAGTAGTGGTAGCTTCAGCTTTAGCATCAGTTCTTTCAACGAATATTTAAGCTTAAATTTCCTCTAGGATTGACTGGTTTGATCTCCTTGCTGTCCAAGGGACTCTCAAGAGTCTTCTCTAACACCAAAGTTGGAAGCATCAATTCTTCAGCAGTCAGCTTTCTTTACAGTCCAACTTTCACATCCATACATGACTACTGGAAAAACCATAACTTTGACTATATGGACTTTTGTTGGCAAAGTAATGTCTCTGCTCTTTAATGTTCTTTAGGTTTTTCATAGCTTTTCTTCCAAGAAGCAAATGTCTTTTAATTTTGTGGCTGCAGTCACCGTCCACAGTGATTTTGGAGGCCAAGAAAATAAAATCTGAAAATAAATAAATAAATAACTGGGTATTTAGTAATACCTATTTATTAAAAGGTTATTTAAGAGCTATAAAACTGTTACCAGAAAAAGGAGCTCAAACTCTTCAGTAAATATATATTTCTATGAAAACCTAGAAGCCATGGAAGTTGCTCACTGATTTAACAGCATAACCATTCTCATGGAAGAAATCTTGACATGAATTTAAATGTTCATTTATTCTTTGATTAACCCAAATCACAAAATGCAATATGGTTTAATTAGAGATAATCCAACTGAGTGTCTATTAAAATGAATTCACTGACAATGAACTGACAATGGTAAAATTTTATGTAAGGCTTAAATAATTATGATCAGAAAAATCATTTCGGCTAGTTAATTTAGGCTGCTTTCTAAATTATCCAAAAACCTAAGGAAGAACCAGAGAATATGTTCTTTATGGTGTATGTCATCTATAAAGTTACTATGAGACAGCTGGGTGTCATTGTGAAGAAATATATAATGTAACAGTATTTAATATTTGTCCTAAAATATTCTATCAAAAATTAGGTTTCAAGTAATTATTGAACAAAGATTGAGGAAGTGAAGTTAGAGGGGTCTGAGGTGATAATGGCCCTGTGGAAAACAGAGAGGACGTCTAGGAAGTAAGTGTGATTTAATAAGAATAAGAAAGCAGAAGAGGAACTGCTTCATAGGGCTCAGACCATTGTTTAGAAAAATACTGGAGTTTTATGAGGAAGCTCTTAGTAGAAGAGCTTAATAATTATAGTAGAAGACCCTTAATAATTATTTGATGTCTAGATATACAAGGAAGTGCATAACAAACTTAATTCAATAAAAATGAAAGAGAAGTAATTTACCCCTCATTTTATTTGATAAGTAAACAAAGTAAGATATTTGAGTATTGCTTCCATTACAGTTGAGACTATTATGGCTACAGAAGACCAATGGATTACTCTATTTCTTAACTTTTTATTATAATATTCCCTGTACGAATGAGTTCATGAATTATAATTTTATTTGGATATTTTATTCTTTTTTTCTACATTGTTTCTGCTGCAACTTTTGTTTTTGTTTTGTTTCCAACTTATTTATTGGTGTCTGTCTTTTATCATGGAAAGTTTCCCTAACATTTCAGGTTCTCCTTGGTTTTCAATTCATTTTTAACAAATTAAATTATTGGAAACTTTTTTATCTGGAGGCCTTCACTGAGGATCACTGAGTGAGTAACTTGCTACTGAATTGTATCACTAAATGACTTTGTACTTATTTGGGGGGACTGTAAATTAATTTAAAGAGAAATCTTTCCCCTCCAGGTGCTGAGGGGGAGGATACCAGTAATTTGGGAACTAAATTGGAGGAGACAGAGGTTTCAATTCAATTTGGCTTTTAAGTGATTATTCCCATCATCTTCAGCTCTCTGGTATTCATGAGCATAAGTATCTCCAGTTCAATTGTTCTCATGAGTAAACCTCCAGGCTCCCCTTCATCCAGAATGGAGACTGAGGAGTGAGCAGTAGCCTGGTGACATAGGCTTTGGGAGGATATTTGGTATGACAGAAGATGAGACGGTTGGATGGTATCACCGACTCAATGGACATAAGTTTGAGCAAGCTCCAGAAGTTGGTGATGGACAGGGAAGCCTGGCGTGCTGCAGTCCATGGAGTCACAAAGAGTTGGACACGACTGAGTGACTGAACTGAACTGAACAGGGGTACGTTACTATTCTTCATACAGAATTGAATCTAAGGCTCCAATTTTGAATTCCTTCCCTCAGATAACTTGTACCTCCAACATTCTATATAATGTGTGTTGGCTTTTTCCCCCCCTAGGTTAAGTATTCAGATTTTAATTTTATCCACTCTGTCAATTCAGATTTCATTTATCTATCTTTCAAAATTCTCTCTTTTCTCCCATTCTTTTTATCCATATAAGTATATATCTTTGTTAATTCATCTAATTTCAATTTAGTGGGCTTTGCGAGAGTAGAGGTAAGACGTGCTCAATTTTCCATCAAGTTTAGTAACTAGCCTGATGTGCAATTTTTTTCTACACCTCAAACCAAGTAACTCAATTTCTGGCATGATCTACATGAGGTTAAGAGTTCAGTCCCACATGACTGCCTCTTGACTAGATGCCAATCATCAAGTCCAGGTTGTCACCTCCACTTTTAACTGGCTATAAATTGGAAGTTACTATGACCCCTTGGATTTGATTAATTGGTGAGAATATTTCATAAAACTCAGGAAGACAGTTTACTTACTAGATTATTCATTTATTATAAAAAGATTAAAAACAGGAACAAGGAAGAGATGCATAGGACAAATTAGGAAGAAAAGCATGCAGAGCTTCCTTGCTCTCTCAGATCATGCCACAATCCCAAGACCTCTAGATATCCACCATTGTGGAAACTCTGCAAACCTAGTGCTTTTGAGTGTATGAAGGCTTCATTATAGAGGCATAATTCATTGGTCATTGACAACTGATTTAACCTCCAGCCCCTTTCCCCTCCCTAGAGTTCAGGAAGTGGAACTAAAAGCTCCAACCCTCTAATCACAGGTTTGGTTCCCCTGGCAAACAAACACTTAGGTACTTTCCAAAATTCATCTTATTAACATAGACTCAAATGTGATTGAAAGGAATTTATTATGAATATCATGTCCTCTTTATCACTCTTACCACCTAGGAAATTTCAAAAGTTTTATGGGTTCTGTGCCAAACACGTATTTCTTATCATTAATCACATTACAACTAGAAATCACCAGGTTACCCTCCCATTCTTACCTTCTGGCTCCTCAGCCATGATTGTCACTCTTTAATCATTTTCCCAGACTCACTACTCTCAAACCATTTTCCCATTTCTTAATTTTTGTTCATCCTCAACTAAAAGACCTTTCCCTCTCTTTTAAAAGATAAACTGAGGTGCATTAAAATTTTTTGAGTTTATTTGAGCAAAAGTCAATTAAAATCAGAAAGCATCAAACTGAAAATGATTTAGAGGTAAGACATTTATAGGAAAGACATGGAAGCAAAACAAGAAAATTATTTAATTGGCTATTAGCTTAGGGTTTCCCTGGTGGCGCTAGTGGTAAAGAACCTGCCTGCCAATACAGGAGATGTGAGAAACATGGGTTCAATCCCTAGACTGGGAAGATACCCTGGAGGAAGGCATGGTAACCCACTCCAGTGTTGTTGCCTAGAGAATCTCATGGACAGAGTAGCCTGGCTGGCTACTGTCCAAAGGGTCAAAAAAAGTCATACACGACTGAAGCAACTTAGCACACACGCAAGTGTAATCCTAAAGAGCCTCAATTTATCATCACCACTTTGAAATGCTTTCTCTTTCCATATAGTCAATATTTTGTCCACTCTTTAAAGCCCAGCCTATCTAGCATTTTTGTGAAATCATTCATCTTCACATCTTGAATTAATTTCTTCTTTCTTTTATGTTCCTCCAATTTTATTTCTACTATAAAAGCAATATTATTCTAAAAACATATTCATCTCAGTCATCTCTGTATCTGTCNAAGCCCAGCCTATCTAGCATTTTTGTGAAATCATTCATCTTCACATCTTGAATTAATTTCTTCTTTCTTTTATGTTCCTCCAATTTTATTTCTACTATAAAAGCAATATTATTCTAAAAACATATTCATCTCAGTCATCTCTGTATACTTATCTATAGTATAATATCTATAAATATTATTTAAATGCATGTTTGTTGAATTAAAATTAGCAGAACTCTAAAACTTTACAATATATATTATCTATTCTGGTTTACTTTTGTTTCTCTTTTTACATCCTTCTAGCAGCAGGATCCCAAAGCTTAAGTATTAAGTATTCAGTATTAACATTCAGAACCACATCTTAATTTCTGTTTTTAATAAAATCAAGTGGATATTTATTGAGCACTTAAGATTAAATTAAATTATTATGTGAACATGCTTACCTTGTGCTTGGTATGTTTTTTTGGAGTTAAGAGAAAGAAACATAATTAGTGGAAGGTTTTTAAACTGCTTTCAGTTCAGTTCAGTCGCTCAGTCGTGTCCAACTGTTTGCGACCCCATGAATCGCAGCACACCAGGCCTCCCTGTTCA
>SJYW01026959.1:0-12394 GCA_006410735.1 Raphicerus campestris
CCTCCAGCCCAGCGTTTCTCATGATGTACTCTGCATATAAGTTAAATAAGCAGGGTGACAATATACAGTCTTGACGTACCTCTTTTCCTATTCAGAACCAGTCTCTTGTTCCATGTCCAGTTCTTACTATTGTTTCCTGACCTGCATACAGGTTTCTCAAGAATTCAGACGGTATGGTTTTCTCATCTCTTTCAGAATTTTCCTCAGTTTTTTGTGATCCACACAGTCAAAGGCCTTGGCACAGTCAATAAAGCAGAAATAGATGTTTTTCTGGAATTCTCTTGCTTTTTTGATGATCTAGAATATGTTGGCAATTTGGTCTCTGGTCCTCTGCCTTTTCTAAAACCAGCCTGAACATCAGGAAGTTCACAGTTCACGTACTGCTGAAGTCTGGCTTGGAGAATTTTAAGCATTACTTTACTAGTGTGTGAGATGAGTGCAATTGTGTGGTAGTTTGAGAATTCTTTGGCACTGCCTTTCTTTGGGATTGGAATGAAAACTGACTTTTTCCAGTCCTGTGGCCACTGCTGAGTTTTCCAAATTTGCTGGCATATTGAGTGCAGCACTTTCACAGGATCATCATTCAAGATTTGAAAGAGCTCAACTGGAATTCCATCACCTCCACTAGCTTTGTTCATAGTGATGCTTCCTAATGCCCACTTGACTTCATACCCAGGATATCTGGCTCTAGGTGAGTGTTAGTGATTGCACCATTATGATTACCTGGTTTGTGAAGCTCTTTTTTGTATAGTTCTTCTGTGTGTTCTTACCACCTTTTCTTAATATCTTCTGTTTTGTTAGGTCCATACTATTCCTGTGCTTTATTGAGCCTGCCTTTGCATGAAGTGTTCCCTTGGTATGCTAATTAAAATAAATAAATTAATTAAAAAAATAAAAATTCAGAAATAAAGAGAACACTGTGAGAAGTAGAGAAAGGATAGAGTGTAGAACACTGGCTTAAGGTAAGAAAATAACTAGAGTTCCATCTTCTCTGATTTCCCAGTTTAACTAAGCATGTGTTTTACATGCTTTGGCTAGGGCAGAGCACATAGCAGTTTCTCATTCAAAGGCCTTGTATCCTCCCTTTGAGGACATCCTTGGTTTAAGTCAGCGCTGAATTTCTAGAGGGTCCTTCAAAGCCCAGCTCAAAAGTGAGCAGTCCATGAAATTTCACATGATCCTCTTCTTTCCCCTCTTCCACTAGTCAGA
Source organism: Raphicerus campestris (assembly GCA_006410735.1). Classification (NCBI taxonomy): domain Eukaryota; kingdom Metazoa; phylum Chordata; class Mammalia; order Artiodactyla; family Bovidae; genus Raphicerus; species Raphicerus campestris. Next base: position 1,210 of record SJYW01026959.1, read on the forward strand.
TGTAACTCGTTATCTGGGGTTTCATAGCACACAAATAGGACTTCTACTCAGGTCCTCAAAATTTTGTCTCTAAATCAATTGGCAAATAAGGGATTTACTGTGCTGATTGGGGTAATCATGCCTGACTATCAAGGAGGAACTGGACTATTACTTCATAATGGAAGTAAGGAAAAGCATGTCTGGAGTACATGAGATCTCTTATGGCATCTCTTACTATTACCATGCCAGTGATTAAAGTCAGTGGAAAACTATGACAACCCAAGCCACGTAGGACTGCTAATGGTCTGAACTTTTAAGAAATGAAGGTTTGGGTCACTCTATCAGGTAAAGAACTACAGGCAGCTGAGGTGCTTGTTGAGAGTAAAGGGAATACTGAAAGGATAGTGGAAGAATATGGTTATGAATACTATCTATGACTATGTAACCAGTTATAGAAATGAGGACTATAATTATCATGACTATTTCCTTTTCATTTGTTTTAAATAGGTTTGTGTAAGTGTTTCTTCCTGAATGTTTTCACTAGATTAACTTTTCAATCAGTAAAGTAGATTTCCGTCTATAGTATGTGTGGGCCTCTTCTAATCAGTTAAAAGTCTAGATAGAAGCCCCCAAGAAAAAGAGTATTTCCCATTGCACTGTCTTTAGATTTTAACTGGAACTTCAGTTCTTCCTCCTTCTAAGTGGGATATTGATTCCCCTTGAGTTTTCAGCCCACTTGGTACAGTCTGTAGATTGGATTTTCCAGCCTCCACAGTTATATGAGCCAATTCCTCATAATAAATCTCTTTATGTATGTGATTAAATACAAAATATGTATTGGTTCTGTTCTTTGGAGAGCCTTACCTAATACAGACAGAGAAAGGGGAGACTGGTTTTAAGTTAGAAGAAATTCTGTCTTTCTTCACCACTGGAAAGGGAGTCTCTTGAGGAAAGGAACTGGGTTTGACTCTTCCCTACATCCTGAGGGCTCAGCACAGGACCTGGACAAAGTAGGAACTCATGTAATTCCTATTAAGCCAATGAGGGTTAGATTAACTGATTAGTTAGTCCTACACTTAGTTAGTGGAGCATGGCTGAGCACCCCAAGGAAGTTCTACTAGCTAGGCTGCCTAGAGTGGCCATGTAGCCAAAGTGTAGGAAACAAGTTCACCAAAAATAGTTCAACACTTTCTGGATAGTTTAAATAGATCAAAACAATAGTAAAAATATATCTAGGACTTTCTCTGGTGGTGTTGTGGGCAGTGTGGGGTCAGTTCAGTTTCAGATAGTTCCTTGATCCGGCTTATATTTCTCAAGATCTATAGGCCCCGTCCTATGTAGTAGGTACTAACTACAGGGTCTTAATCTATTGCACCTGTCACTTTCGATGAGGTTCCCTCTGTTTTTGTTTCTTCTGTTAGCTGGTCTCTTCAGAACTGGCTTGTATCAGGAGGGGAAAAAACACTCTCAGGTCCTTATCCAAGCCAGGATGGAGATGGAAATTCCTACCTGCCGGGAGCCAGCACGGGAGATCCCACCCATGACAAGGTCATGCGAAGGAGACCTGACAAGCAAGGCTTCAGGACTGGAGGGACTCCCTTGGCCGATCCCACCCATGACAAGGTCATATGGAGAGACCTGACGAGCAAGGTGGATCAGTACTCGAGGGATCCCCTGGACCTGCTCGAGCATCTACACCAAAACCAGAATCTGTCTGTCTTACTATTTTATGCCTTTCACCAACTCTTCTGACATTAACAGGGGGCTATCCTCAACCACCTTTTTCTGAAAAAAATTAACTTAGGGCTCTAGTTGATAAATCTCCTGGGCATGAAAGGAGTATTTTAATTCAACCCTCCTGTTAGCATTCTAGCTTACTTGGCAGGTTTATCCAGACTCTTGCAACATTGTTGAGCCAATGCTTGCTGCCAAATTCCCACATTCCTTATCCATTGTTCCTGGGAGTGCATATAGTTAAGATGTAGAAAAAACAATTAGTAGCCTTAACATTAAATAAGTTCTTTCTTTGCTGTAATCCACTCAATCTTTGCTCCATAAAAATGTAACTCTGTACTTTAAGGGTGACACAGGCTAAGGAATTTAGGAAAAAAGAACATTTCAAGGGAGAGTAAGTGTTTTAGCTGACCAACCTTTATCAAAAAGGGGTCATAAAATGTCAACAGGCCTCCGAGCCAGAAGATAATGTACAAAAAATAAGACCCTTGTTTATAAAATGGTATGCAGGAAGAAACCTAGTGTCAATAAAAGTTAATACTGATGGAATGTTGAGCTGACTCTGCATTTTTCACTTTGCTTAATGTACAACTCAGGGTATAAAAGCTCCCTCTGAAAATAAAGTGACAGGCCTTGCTCACTGAAGCTTGGTCTCCCTGTGTTGTTCTTTCTTTCTCTTTTTCCTTTTCAGGTTGATTCCCTGGAGCGCAGGGGCCCTCTGAGTTCACTTCTCTGCCCGGGCTTCTAAGATCCACTCAAGAAGGTGCCCAAGGTGGGGCACCTTCCGCTATTCAAGAGGGAGCCTGTGGCCTACGTGAACAGTGCAAGTCCCATGCTGGGGTTTTATTGGCTTTCTGTGTAAACCAAGGAATATCAGCCTCTTTCTCTCCTTTATTTTCTTAACTGCAAAATTCTTTCCTTATTTCTCTCTACATCTCTAAATCTCAGTCGCCAACACCATTCACGCTTTGGATACCCTGGATCCAACTGGGGCTGGACACTGGTACTTACCTGTCTGACTCCAGAGCCCAATTTCTGAGGAAAGCTTTTCCTTCAAGAAATGTTTTGGCTTCTGAGAGAGTGAGGTTCACCTGTTTCTAAAGTTCATAGTCAGCTGCANAGGAACTGGGTTTGACTCTTCCCTACATCCTGAGGGCTCAGCACAGGACCTGGACAAAGTAGGAACTCATGTAATTCCTATTAAGCCAATGAGGGTTAGATTAACTGATTAGTTAGTCCTACACTTAGTTAGTGGAGCATGGCTGAGCACCCCAAGGAAGTTCTACTAGCTAGGCTGCCTAGAGTGGCCATGTAGCCAAAGTGTAGGAAACAAGTTCACCAAAAATAGTTCAACACTTTCTGGATAGTTTAAATAGATCAAAACAATAGTAAAAATATATCTAGGACTTTCTCTGGTGGTGTTGTGGGCAGTGTGGGGTCAGTTCAGTTTCAGATAGTTCCTTGATCCGGCTTATATTTCTCAAGATCTATAGGCCCCGTCCTATGTAGTAGGTACTAACTACAGGGTCTTAATCTATTGCACCTGTCACTTTCGATGAGGTTCCCTCTGTTTTTGTTTCTTCTGTTAGCTGGTCTCTTCAGAACTGGCTTGTATCAGGAGGGGAAAAAACACTCTCAGGTCCTTATCCAAGCCAGGATGGAGATGGAAATTCCTACCTGCCGGGAGCCAGCACGGGAGATCCCACCCATGACAAGGTCATGCGAAGGAGACCTGACAAGCAAGGCTTCAGGACTGGAGGGACTCCCTTGGCCGATCCCACCCATGACAAGGTCATATGGAGAGACCTGACGAGCAAGGTGGATCAGTACTCGAGGGATCCCCTGGACCTGCTCGAGCATCTACACCAAAACCAGAATCTGTCTGTCTTACTATTTTATGCCTTTCACCAACTCTTCTGACATTAACAGGGGGCTATCCTCAACCACCTTTTTCTGAAAAAAATTAACTTAGGGCTCTAGTTGATAAATCTCCTGGGCATGAAAGGAGTATTTTAATTCAACCCTCCTGTTAGCATTCTAGCTTACTTGGCAGGTTTATCCAGACTCTTGCAACATTGTTGAGCCAATGCTTGCTGCCAAATTCCCACATTCCTTATCCATTGTTCCTGGGAGTGCATATAGTTAAGATGTAGAAAAAACAATTAGTAGCCTTAACATTAAATAAGTTCTTTCTTTGCTGTAATCCACTCAATCTTTGCTCCATAAAAATGTAACTCTGTACTTTAAGGGTGACACAGGCTAAGGAATTTAGGAAAAAAGAACATTTCAAGGGAGAGTAAGTGTTTTAGCTGACCAACCTTTATCAAAAAGGGGTCATAAAATGTCAACAGGCCTCCGAGCCAGAAGATAATGTACAAAAAATAAGACCCTTGTTTATAAAATGGTATGCAGGAAGAAACCTAGTGTCAATAAAAGTTAATACTGATGGAATGTTGAGCTGACTCTGCATTTTTCACTTTGCTTAATGTACAACTCAGGGTATAAAAGCTCCCTCTGAAAATAAAGTGACAGGCCTTGCTCACTGAAGCTTGGTCTCCCTGTGTTGTTCTTTCTTTCTCTTTTTCCTTTTCAGGTTGATTCCCTGGAGCGCAGGGGCCCTCTGAGTTCACTTCTCTGCCCGGGCTTCTAAGATCCACTCAAGAAGGTGCCCAAGGTGGGGCACCTTCCGCTATTCAAGAGGGAGCCTGTGGCCTACGTGAACAGTGCAAGTCCCATGCTGGGGTTTTATTGGCTTTCTGTGTAAACCAAGGAATATCAGCCTCTTTCTCTCCTTTATTTTCTTAACTGCAAAATTCTTTCCTTATTTCTCTCTACATCTCTAAATCTCAGTCGCCAACACCATTCACGCTTTGGATACCCTGGATCCAACTGGGGCTGGACACTGGTACTTACCTGTCTGACTCCAGAGCCCAATTTCTGAGGAAAGCTTTTCCTTCAAGAAATGTTTTGGCTTCTGAGAGAGTGAGGTTCACCTGTTTCTAAAGTTCATAGTCAGCTGCAGCAATGCTGGCAGCATAACAATTTTATGACATACACATCACTCCCAGCTCTGAGTTTCCTACAAACTGAAACTCCCATAATATTGAGAATGTGGCCAAGTGTGGGCTGAGAAGAATATAGCCTCTACTGATCTTGTGCTCTTGGTGAAATGCAAATGACATCTCGAAAGATCTTCCAGGTCCTGAAATAATATATCTTTGCATTCTGAGCAAGGAAATCTGTTCTCAACACTGAGCTTTTGTCCAACTCATCTTGAAAGCCGCAATACCCCAGGGTTTCAAAAGATAATTATCACTCTGGCACTCCCTAAAAGTTGCCAACTTGATGTCATGGTTATAATCAAGCCCACCAGTATTCCTCCCTTTTAGGACCCTTTTTAAATTTTCCAGGATGTTCACCTCCTTACCCATCCATCTTGCAGTTTCCCATGCATGATGTGCTGATTGTTGTCTTCACAACAATCCCATACCTCTCACCACCCACGCCAAACACACACAGCATTTTCAGAACTTCTGATCATTTTTCAAAGAACACCTCCTCTGGGATTTAGGACCCAATCTGTTTCCTTGACTTTTTCAAACAGTGAAGCACTTTTTTTACAAACTTGGGTTCGATCTTTTTTTTCCCTTAGGATGTATCCCACTGATCTGATTCCTCACTGGTTTATTATTCTCTCCTAATTAGACTATGGATTCCTTGAGAGCATACTTGCCTTTTAAAATTCTATATTTAAGCACCCAGCTCAGTTCCTGGCACATAGCCTGTCTTCTGAATGAAGAAATTAATGAATAAACAAATACAATGAGTGACTTTGAAAAAATCATTTCAGTTCCCAGCAAGATTCAGAATAGGGATCATTACTGTCCTCACAACTTTTTGAGGACAAATTAATTATCACAGGTTCAAAAATTTTGGCAAAATTATAGAAATAAAAAGTATATCAGTAACTGCCAGGGGAGTGGGAGGACAGCATGGAATATAAAGGGACATGAGGGAACTTTGGGGGGTGATAAAATGTTCTATATCATGATTGTGTTGGTGGTTATGTGACTATACATATTTTTCAAACTGTCTCAAATTTCACACTTAAACTTGGTGAGTTTTAATTTGAGTAAATTATATACTAATAAAACTGAACCAAAATACTCTAGATTCTCTCTTATTAATCAGTTGATGAGGAGAAAATAGTTTAGAAGAGTTGAGGAGGATGAGCTTTGAGTTTCAGGATCCAATGTGTTTCTCCTGACTCTAGATTATAGGCCATCTCTGGATCTGTGAATTTTTTCTATACAGAGTAGAGATTCTGATCACAATAATATGTGTTAAAGTTTTTAAAATGCAGCCACACCCATTATCTCTTTAGAGCCTCATATCCTGAGAAGGCAAGGCATCATATTATTGCCCCTATTTAACAGAGTCAGAGAATAAGTCTCAAGTTGATCTTAAACAACCTTAAGATTAGCTAACATTAGCAAAACCAATATTGGACTTGGGTGTCTTGATTATCAAGTCTTTGTTAATTATACTACATTTAACTGTATTATCTTTCTAGTCTTGGATTTTAAAGCTCCTTTCTTTCTGAGAATCCAGACCATTTGATGTAAGCCATTTTTATTACTATTATTACTCTCATGAAAAGACCAAGGATAGACCCGGACTACAAAAACAATTGCTTAAGTATTTCAAGTATTGTGAATGCCATAAAGTTCCCCAAGGCTTTCTTGGGAATGACTTCCATCATTCCCTTTAATCATTGAATCTGGACACTTTATCCTGCTGGAACCACCTCCCTGGATTTCATTTCCTGAGGCCTTACAAAGTCTGGCTTCCCCAAAGCAAGGGCCTTATCACACATGACTAGCTGTTGCCTTTGAGCATACAAAAACTATTGACTAGAAGTATGCTGATTATTTGTTCTCTGAGTAAAAAGAGGACCAGCATGGAGATCTGGCTGAAATGAAAACAGGTATTCAGATTTGTCTGTTGATGGCCTTTGTATTAGAAGTAATGAATCAATTTGAATCTGGCCCAAGGAACTCAAGTGAGGGAAGACTGGCAAGAAAGGAAGTGAGCAGAGGCAGCAAACAGAAGGCAAGCCAAGTGCCATAAAACTTTTTCTCTGGGCCACACTTTGCAACTGCCAATCTAACAAAACAAAATAAAACTCTCAACTTCATGACACCTCTCCCTGACCAAGAGTTTTTGTCATGAAACAGACTTGAACTGCTGTGACTAGATGTCTATTTCTGAGCAAGAATATTCAAGTTGGAGGGTAATGATTAGTGAAAGCTAAGTCACTAGGCCATATATCTCTGGGGATTGCATCCTTAGCTGTAATTTCTCACCGGGGTTTAACCACAGAGCTGTAGATACTTGTTGCTGGATAAACTGACTCATGCAGACATAGAGACATAATAGAAAACAGATATCGGCACACATCTCAAGCAAAAAGATGCCAATTAACAGGCCCATAGACACAAATGCATACAAAAAGTATCAAATGTCAAAATACTCAAAGATAAACTCAGATAAAAAGATATTGATATAGAGAGATATAGATATATAGAAAGGGAGAGACAGAAAGGGGGGCACACATAAACAAAAACTTCAGTTAGAAAAACACATTGTAGTCATGCTCAAGGACAACCATACATGCATAAAAGAAGTACTCTAATTCAGATGTGTAGATGGACAAAGATGCATATATTTTAATAAGTATATGTGAACAAGCATGCACATGCACAGAGATGCAACAAGAGAAAACTACACTTACTACACTCACATAAGTACTCAACAGATATGGATATGAACACATGGAGGTAGAGAAGCCTCTGAACTCCTAAGCATCAGGTATTATATCTGCATTTATAAAACATCTTCTCCAAGGAAATGCATATAAACATGCCACTCATGTTTATGAACCCAAAGAATATAATAAAAGTAAATCAAATTACATATGCCTTAAAAATCTCACAGTCCACCATCCAGTCTGCTAGAGGAAAGGCAGCCAAATACATTGGCAGCAGCAGGGTGTGTGGAAGTCATAAAATGTCTTCAATTTATCTCATAGGAATATTAACCTCAGGGAGAAAAAGTTAATGCTCCCATTTTTTTTTCTTTTGTAGTCATAAAATAAACCCACTTTAAAACAATTTTAAAAATTATCTCCATTCCACATACTGGAAGCTCTAATATTTTCAAGTTGTCTAATAAAAAGAAGTCTTAGAGAAAGTAAATGGTCTTGGATGCCCAGTAAGTTCCAAAGGAACTAAGAAAAGAGATCTTACCTCATTAATACCCTCAGTTCCTGGTCCCTGAGGTTTCAAGTATCCACCAATATTCTTGCACGTTTCTAGTGTCTTGGAGCCCTGGTCCAAGTTATCTGTGGTAAAAGAATACCCTTTAGATTGAATACCAACTGCAGCTTCTTTTAGAGAGGTTCTGGCTGCTGGTCAACCTAGTATACCACTCAGAATCACCAGAACGGAGGTGAGTGAGGCATGGGAGGTAAGGTTATGCTCAAGTGATTCCAGTAATGGGGAGAAAGATCAAAAAGAGAAAATTTTTTTTTTAAATACCATTTAAAAATCACATAAAGCTATGCAGAAGTAAACTTAACCAAGGAGTTGAAAGACCTACACTCTGAAACTATAAAATATTAATGAATGAAATTGGAGACGATAAAAGGGATGGAAAGATATCCAGTGCTCTTGAATTGGAAGAAGTAATATTGTTTAAATGGCCATACTCCCCAAAGCAATCCACAGATTTAAAGTAATCCCTACCAAAATACTCATGACATTTTTCACAGAACTGTAACAAATTATCCCAAAATGTATGTGAAGTGAAAGTTGCTCAGTCATGTCCTACTCTTTGTGACCCCATGGACTATACAGTCTATGGAATTCTCCATGCCAGAATATTGGAGTGGGTACCCTTTTCCTTCTCCCAGGGATCTTCCCAACCAAGGATTGAATCCAGGTTTCCCACATTGCAGGTGAATTCTTTCCCTGCTGAGCCACAAGGGAAGTCCCAAAATATGGGAATGGATAGCCCATTTCTTCTCCAGTGGATCTTCCCAACCCAGGAATTGAACTAGAATCTGCATTGCAGACAGATTCTTTACCAACTGAGCTATGAGGGAAGCCCTCCCAAAATGTATATGGAACCCCAAAAGATCCTGAAGCCATAAAAATAATGAAATATTGCCATTTGCAGCAATGTGGGTGGACCTAGAGAATAATATACTTAGTCTAATAAGTCAGAGAAAGAATGTATTATATGCTACTGCTGCTGCTAAGTTGCTTCAGTCATGTTCAACTCTGTGCGACCCCATAGACGGCAGCCCACCAGGCTCCCCTGTCCCTGAGATTCTCCAGGCAAGAAAACTGGAGTGGGTTTCCTTTTCCTTCTCCAATGCATGAAAGTGAAAAGTCAAAGTGAAGTCACTCAGTCGTGTCCGACTCCTAGCAACCCCATGGACTGCAGCCCACCAGGCTCCTACGTCCATGGGATTTTCCAGGCAAGAGTACTGGAGTGGGTTGTCATTGCCTTCTCCCTATCTGCTACTACTTACAGGTAAAAATCTAAAAAAGGAAAAAAAAAGTAAATCAATATGCAAAACAGAAACAGACTCACAGATATAGAAAATAAGCTTGTGATTACTAAAGAAAAGAGTTAGGGGTGAGGGATAAATTAGGAGTATGAGATTAACAGACATACATGGTCTGACAGACATGGTCTGAGGTTCAGTCTGGCCCTAACAAATTTTTCCTGTTTTTTTGCTGTGAGATTAAAAGGCACTATAAAATCTTGTTCTTACCATAAATGTAGGTTTATGTTCTACATAAAGAAACTTAGTGGGAGGGTAGCAATGCCCGAAGAGCCTGGTGCTGTGCTCTTGATGTGGTGAGCAAGTCTGTGATGGATGATGAATGTGTTTTCCTGAATTGTTATCACTCCGATGTTGTACTCCTCTTTCCTCCTTTGTTTGGTTAAAATTGTAGAATAATAATTTTTTTTTTTTGCCTACAGTTTTCCTAATAATTTTTGATGATATAACTCTTCATCCCCCTGTCTACCCAAGGACCTCATTCTTTACTAAAGCTTGTTCTTTTGGTATATTCTAGTAGGGTTCAAAGCAAATATGTACCAGTATAGTTGTCATTTTAACTTTTATATATACCATTGACTTGGCTTACAATAGTTTTATGATTTTAATCACTTATATAGGCCATTTGGTTATCATTTATAAAAGAATAATGTGAAGCTAAAGTAATTGCTAAGCTCAGAATGGAAATAAAATCTTCAAGAAAAGTAATTGCCTCTGCTTTATTATGTGCCCAAAATAAATAGTGAAAATACTTAGGCACTGAACTTGGGGTTAAGGGCACTGTTGTTTTAATCTAGTGTATTTGCTTAGAGGAGACAAAATGCAAAAATGGACTGCTAAGTAGATGTTAAAATGTTGTGAAATAGTCTACTATTCACTACTGTTTGGGAATTTGCCCATTTATTGGCTTCAAAAATGAAATTTTTAATAACATAAACTATTTATATAGAATAGATAAGCAACAAGGATATACTATGTAATACAAGTAGTTATACCTATTATCTTACCCATAACCCATAATGGAATATAATCTGCAAAAATACTGAATCGGTATGACACACCAGTGAAACTAACATAATACTCTATATCGACTACACTTCAGTTTAAAAAAAAAGAAAACCTGTAAGAGAACTCAGGTCTTCTAATGCCTGGTTCAGTCATTAAGCAATGTTAAAGGATACCTTCACCACAGATATACTAAAATAATAGATAAAGATACATCAGCTTGTTTTTACCTTGCTGCAGCCAGTGTCTTGGTTAGCATTGCTTACAACTGCCCCAGAGCCATTTAACTGAGTGGCATTATGTTCTTCTTGCTATACCTTCCAACACTCTAGATCAATATGAACCTAAAGTCATCCCTACTGGGAGGGATAGATCCTCAGTGGGAAATTATTTGATTGTCATTGCCAAAAGAGCTTCTGAGTCAGGCAAGCTTTAAGAGGTTTGAGCACAGCTTAGCAAATAAGTGGGGTGATATGCATAAGGGTAATGCTTTCATAGGGTATGCTCTGGAATTCTGGCCCTTTCAAGTAGGAAGTGCCCCCTCTCACACACACACTTCATTTGGGCTTCCGTCGTGGCTCAGATGGTAAAGAATCTGCCTCCAGTGCAGGAGACCCGGGTTCAATCCCTGGGTCAGGAAGATCCCATGGAGAAAGGAATGGCAAACCACTCCAGTATTCTTGCCTGGAGAATTCCATGGATAGAGGAGCCTAGCAGGCTACAGTTGATAGGGTTACAGAGTCTGACATGTCTAAGTGACTAACACTTCCACTTTTTCAATACTTCATTTAGAAAGTAAATCTCATTTCCAATATTTCCATATATATATATATA
>SJYW01026961.1:0-10029 GCA_006410735.1 Raphicerus campestris
CAATGATTCAAAGAAATGGAAAAATATGCCATGCTGTTGGATTGGAAGAATTAATATTGTTATAATGGTCACACTACCCGAAGCAATCTACAGATTTAGTATGATCCCTACCAAGTTACCCATGACATTTTTCACGGAGCTAGAATAAATAATTCTAAAATGTATATGGAACCATCAAATATCCACAATTACCAATGCAGTCCTGAGGGAAAAGAACAAAGTTGAGGGCACAATCCTGCCAGATTAAAAGAGTACTACAAAGCTACAATAACCAAAATGGTGGCATCGGCTCACAAATGACAGGTGGATAAATGGAGCGGAATAGAGAAATCAGAAATAAACTCACACCCCTACAGTCAATTCAACTTCAGCAAAGAAGGAAAGAAGAATCAGTGGGAAAAAGAGTCTCTTCAGCAAGTGGTATTGGGAAAGCTGGACAGCTGCACATAAATCGGTGAAGTTAAAACATACCCTGACATCATACACAAAAGACATGACATGATAAAACTCCTGAAAGAGAACATAATCAAACATTCTAAGGTAAATCTTAGCAATATTTTCTTTGTTCAGTCTCCGAAAGCAATAGAAATAAAAATAAACAAATGGGATCTAATCAAACTTGTCATCTTTGCCCCAGCAAAGGAAACCATAAACAAAGTAGAAAGACAGCCTGTGGACTAGGAGACGAAATTTGTAAGTGCTGTAACTGATAAGGATTTAATTTCCGAAATACACAACAGTTCACACAACTCCATAGCAACAATAAGCAACCCAATAGAAAAATGAGCAGAAGACCAAACAGACATTTCTCCAAAGAAGACATACATATGGCCAAGGTGAAAAGATGTTTGGCATTATTAGATGAGTACAAATCTAAACTAAAATGTGGTATCACCTCACACTGATCAGAATGGCCATATCATTAAAAAGCCTACAAATAATACATACTGGAGAGGGTGTGGAGAAAAGGGAACTCCCCTACACTGTTGACAGGAATGTAAACTGGTATATAGCAGTATAGAAATTTCTTTAAAAAAAATAAAAAAGAGCTGCTATATGATACAGCAATCCCACTACTGGGCATATATCTGGAAGAAAAAAAAACTACTTTTAGAAGATACCTGCACCTCAGTGTTCATAATAGCACTATTTACAATAGCCGAGACATGGATGCAACCTAAGTGTTCATCAATAGATAAATGGATAAAGATGATGTGATGTATGTGTGTGTATATACACACACAAACATACAATGGAATACTACTCAGCCATAAAAATGAGAATGTGATAATGCCATTTGCAGCATTATGTGTAGACCTAGAATATATCATATTAAATAAAGTGAGTTAGACAAAGACAAATATGACATCATTTATATGTGGAATCTAAAATATGATACAAATGAACTTCTTTACAAAACAGAAATTGAATAGAAAACTGAATCTGGAAAAAGAATATACCTATGTATAACTGAATCACTTTGATATATACCTGACACATTTTAAATCAACTATATTTTAAGTTTAAAAAAGAAAGCCATGCCCCAAAGAGAATTATATTAAAAAAATAAAAAGGCTTCATTGCAAAAATATATAGTCAATGGCAGATTCTTCTTCTAAACCTCAATAAATAAATAAATAAAGACTTGAGAATATCTGGGGGCAAACCACAGTGAAGACCAAATGAACCTGTTGATGGGGAACTATGTGGAAAGATAGTATTTTTCCGAAGGTTAAGGTCAATGAAAGTTCACCTCACTGTATAAAGGATACTTAGTCTGACCCATAGTTTGGCTAGTCAAGTAGCTGTTTTTTTAGTTCTATATAATTAAATGTTGTTAGTTTCAAAACTTACAAAAACAGGATGTATCTTTTTTGTGGTCTCTCTTTTGAGTTTCTAAAGGGAATATTTTGAGGTTTTCTCTTGATGGAATGAGAAATGAAACACAGAGCAACTTGTATGGTGTTCTCCACATGTGAATTATATTTTTGTTCTGGATAGAGAAGTTGAAATTTTAAACCATATTTAAGAGCTTTGCTGTAAAATGACGTCAGCTTTGTCAAAAAAGGTCACGCTCATATCAAGATGTAATTTTACTCAATGATCTATAATCTGACTTGCAAATTTATGAGCACTTTCTTTTTTTGAATTTAAAATTATAAGTACAGATCAGAAGCACTACAGAAACTTTTGTTCCTAGACTTCCCATTGTGTTTCAGGAGAACAATTGATAGGCATGTGTGAAGCAGTCCAGAGCCTTTTCCAGCTTGGCCAGAGACACATATCACGGTGGCTAGTCACTCAGATGAGGGCAGGGGAAGGGTGCGGGTGCAGAACACCTCGGCGCCAAATCTAAGTTCCTTCCCTAGTAGCTGTCTGAAACTGAGAAAGTAATTCAACTTCTCTACATCTTAGTTTTCTCATCATCAGAACTGTGATAATGATGGTAACTACTTCCAGAGTTTTTGTGAAGAAAAAATGATGGGAGATAGGTAAAGCACAAAGAAATGTAAATGAAAACTAAATGTCCCAGTCCATAAGTGGTGGTGGTGCTGTTCAGTTGCTCAGTCGTGTCCGACTCTTTGCGACCCCATGAATCACAGCACGCCAGGCCTCCCTGTCCATCACCATCTCTCGGAGTTCACTGAGACTCACGTCCATCGAGTCCGTGATGCCACGCATCCATCTCATCCTTGGTTGTCCCCTTCTCCTCCTACCCCCAATCCCTCCCAGCATCAGAGTCTTTTCCAATGAGTCAACTCTTCGCATGAGGTGGCCAAAGTACTGGAGTTTCAGCTTTAGCATCATTCCTTCCAAAGAAATCCCAGGGCTGATCTCCTTCAGAATGGACTGGTTGGATCTCCTTGCAGTCCAAGGGATTCTCAAGAGTCTTCTCCAACACCACAGTTCAAAAGCATCAGTTCTTCAGCGCTCAGCCTTCTTCACAGTCCAACTCTCACAGTCGTACATGACCACAGGAAAAACCATAGCCTTGACTAGACGGACCTTAGTCAGCAAAGTAATGTCTCTGCTTTTGAATATGCTATCTAGGTTGGTCATAAGTTTTCTTCCAAGGAGTAAGCGTCTTTTAATTTCATGGCTGCAGTCACCATCTGCAGTTACTTACAGTATAAAATACTTAAGTATTTTAATTCTAACTTTTCATCAAGAACACAGGGGAAAATGGTAAATCCATAAGTTAAAGGTAGATTTTATCTCCACTTACATATATATTTCTCTTACCTATTTTAAGGCAAAGTTACAGTTGATTAAAGAAAAAATTAGAACTTTCAGACCATCAAGTTAAAGACTGCATAGATTCAAAGTATTTGATATTAGCAAGTGTTTAGTTGGTGTTTTCCCGTCTCTAAGTTACAAGGAGATTTTCCTTTTATTTTGTCACTTTTTCTCAGTATGGTTAAGCCGTTGAGTTGAAGGTGGCTAGCCATCTTCTGTTAGCATTAGAGTGATTGAGTAAAAAACTATTGAGATCCTCAAAAACTGTTGAGCATCTGTCCTGACACTCACAGGAGTTTCCTAGGTCTCCTGGTCGCTCTGCCAGTTGTTGGGCTGCACCCAGCAGGCCCACCAGACCTATGCTTGCCCAGCCTCGAGACCAAAGAAGGAGCCCAGAGTCAGTGACAGAGACATCAGTGGTTTAATGGGTGGAGGACTTACATGTCTGAAGGGGCCTGTGTACTTTACCAAGTGTGCAGATAGGGAGGCAGTGCAGAATGGTTTGGCATCTTGGTAAAGTTTTAGATACCACATAGGGTTCATCCAGCACACCTTGAAGAGCCATACTGATTTGGAGAAACAAATATTATGAAATAGCATTGTTGTTTATAAATTCTGTGACAATGTAATGTCCACATTTCATACAAATTATTTTAAAGCCCATTAATCAGCTTTGGGCTGAATACATCTACCTTTCTTCTTTTCCAACTTGCAAAACTCTTAGGAGGATGACGATGACCTGGTCAAGATTTTGGTTCAAGAGGGTAGAATTTTGGATTGAGTACCAAGAAGGAGGTGATCCCACTCAATGTCTGAATAAACAGACACAGAAGGATAAGTGGAAATATCTGAGAATCAAAACCAAATACTCAGGAAGTAAATCTAAATACAGCAAGAAATGACTGGATCCATTAGGAACATTAGGAACAAGGGTGCTTATTTCAGATTGTTTTCAATAATATTAGGGAGACCTCAGCCTAATTTTATAGTAGGTAGGTGTGTGGTCATGATAGATTAGCCAAGATATAACTCCTGTATCACTTAAGACCTATGTTGTTCTTGTCCACTTGGCCATTTCATTCTTCCTTGGTAAGATCTCAACAAGAGAAGCCAGAAAATGAAGAAGCAAAACAATGGTGTCATCCTTTAGCACTAAAGAGAGCCTGAACATTGGGTTTTGAATATTAGAGTCCTATTCATCCATGATACATTTGCTTCATTAACGTGGATAATTGAAATTTGATTTTCCTCAATTTTTTAGTGTACAGTCTCTTCTTATACTTCATCTACTTTCAGTAGTTATGCTTTTTTACTGAGTTTACTGCTCTAGGCATCCTGACAAGCTCCAGAATAATGACCAAGGCTGTGTATTGCTGAACGTTCAGACAGACAGATACAGATGGATGAGTGTGTGTTGCACAAAGACAAGTCAGCATTATTTAATCAATGTTTGTTTGATCCGTGTAAAATGAGTATAAATGTAAGCTGCATCCCATCTGCTTTATCATCCATGTGAAGCCAGCCTCATTTTTAAAACTTGCTATCTTATGTAATTGCCCCAGAATGACACTGTGGGGCTGCACCCTGCTCCCTGTACTTGCCTACAAGGCCTGTACTCGCCCCACTTCAACACCAAAGAGAAAGCCCAGAGTCAACAACAAGAGATGTCAATGAATTTATATATACACTTAATTTCTCTTAATCCAGTTAAACAGCTCATCCACAAACCAGTCCTGACCATGCCCTTTAGAGGCAGAGGCCCATTTCTAAGGTACACACAGATATATATCTATATAGAAACAGATTTCACAGGTTTCCAGCCAGAGTTTAAAAAGGCCTCTTTACTTTTAATTTTTCTTCACTCTCAGGGATCAGATCATTAAAGTTCCTTTGAACCCAGGTCCATTACTTAATATCAAAGGAAAAAGAAGAGAAATACCAATTCCCTCTAGAAAGCTAACTTCCTCTTACTACATACGCAAAAACCAGTTTATAATGTCAAAAGAATCCCACCTTGTACATTTTCAGGGACTTTTTTGTTTGTTTATCGGTTTCGAAGTAACCAGTTCACTTCAAATTAATAGCAGTAATAGACAATAATATGTATCATTCACTCACATTCACATGGCTCACTTTTGAGAGGAACTCAAATCAACACTTAAAGTTAACCTTCTACTAGGCTGTTAGCTCAGCCTCCTCGACTTTCTGAACACACAAAAAAACAATAGCTAGCCCACAGCCACCCACCACTTTTATCCCACTGTAATAGGACCCAACATCTCCCTAACAGCCTTGGGGTGTCTATGAGTTCCTGTACTCTCTTGGTGGCCCCCATTTGTCAACAACAGCTACCACAAGGCCCCACAGACAGGTGGACAGGCACCCCAGAATCACCCCTGCAACTTTCAGGCTCCCCATTAGTGGACAGCCCCCCCGGGACCATATCTGCAACTTTGAGGCCCACATATCAGAAGGTGGGCCCACAGCTTCCCATTCCCAGGCCTGCCTTCCTGGCATCCTGGTACTCACAGGAGTTTCCACAGTCTCCTGGTCACTCTACCAGTTGTTGGGTTTCACCCCGCAGGGCCGCCAGACCTGTCCTTGCCCAGCCTCAAGACTGAAGAAAGAGCCTGGAGTTGGCAACAGAGACATCAATGGTTTAATGAATGGGGGGTACTTACATGTCTGAAGCAGGGTCCTGGAGCAACATCCCACTGACTGCAGATGGCAGACAGTAATGGGCAGAACGTGGCAGCAGCCTTCACAATGGGGGAAGGGGATGGTAACTAGTTAAGGGAAACTGACTTGAGGTTGCCAGGGAAACTAGCAGAGGGGCACGCCCCTAACCTTCTCTCTGATAAGCCATCAGGTGGAGGTGCTCTGATCTGAAGATTAGGACAAGCACATAGGTGGTCAGACTCTGAATAGGGGTAGATGAAGCAGACATTGGTGGATCAGGGAATATACAGAGAGCAAGAGAACGGACATCTTGAGTGGCCTGGTCATACATGCAGAATGATCAGTTAGAAATATTTGGACTGATAAGATAAAGGATGGGCTTCTTTGCTTTGCAGTGGCTTTCTAGATAGTGAAGTGGTGCCATGGATTGGGAATTACTAGCTGTTAATCATCAGTGGATTTTGAAATCACCCAAACCTGGGTTACAGGGTTAATGTATGGAATTTCACCATGTGACCAAATTAGTTAACAACCAAAGTGCCTGCCTCAGAGAAGTCCCTCAGTAAATTGATTGAATTAGTCTTTCTTTGCTTCCATTTCCTTATCTTTATAACAACAAAAAATACTAAACCTATTAAAACTTGTGAAATTTAAACAGGATACTGCATGGAAAAGCATAATCACCTGGCAGGTATTACTATCATTATCCTGTTGCCTACAAGTCTTCATCTCATGGGTCTCACTTTAAGCCTAAATATATTAACATACATGATATACAACTTACGTTTTCATTACCAAGTTGTAAACTTTACAAAGCCTTTGACTGTGTGGATCACAACAAACTGTGGAAAATTCTTCAAGAGATGAGAATACCAGACCACCTGACCTGTCTCCTGAGAAATCTGTATGCAGGTCAAGAAGCAACAATTAGAACTGTACATGGAACAACAAACTGGTTTCAAATTGGGAAAGGAGTATGTCAAGGCTGTATATTGTCACCCTGCTTATTTAACTTATATGCAGAGTACATCATGCAATATGCCGGGCTGGATGAAGCACAAGCTGGAATCCAGATTTCTGGGAGAAATATCAATAACCTTAGATACGCAGATGACACCACCCTTAATGGCAGAAAGTGAAGAACTAAAGAGCCTCTTGATGAAAATGAAAAAGGAGAGTAAAAAAGCTGGCTTAAAACTCAACATTCAGAAAACTAAGATCATGGCTTCCGGTCCCATCCCTTCAGGGCAAATAGATGGGGAGCAAGAAACTGTGAGAGACTTTATTTTCTTGGGCTCCAAAATCACTGTAGATGGTGACTGCAGCCATGAAATTAAAAGATGCTTTCTCCTTGGAAGAAAAGTTATGACCAATCTANTTGTTTGATCCGTGTAAAATGAGTATAAATGTAAGCTGCATCCCATCTGCTTTATCATCCATGTGAAGCCAGCCTCATTTTTAAAACTTGCTATCTTATGTAATTGCCCCAGAATGACACTGTGGGGCTGCACCCTGCACCCTGTACTTGCCTACAAGGCCTGTACTTGCCCCACTTCAACACCAAAGAGAAAGCCCAGAGTCAACAAGAAGAGATGTCAATGAATTTATATATACACTTAATTTCTCTTAATCCAGTTAAACAGCTCATCCACAAACCAGTCCTGACCATGCCCTTTAGAGGCAGAGGCCCATTTCTAAGGTACACACAGATATATATCTATATAGAAACAGATTTCACAGGTTTCCAGCCAGAGTTTAAAAAGGCCTCTTTACTTTTAATTTTTCTTCACTCTCAGGGATCAGATCATTAAAGTTCCTTTGAACCCAGGTCCGTTACTTAATATCAAAGGAAAAAGAAGAGAAATACCAATTCCCTCTAGAAAGCTAACTTCCTCTTACTACATACACAAAAACCAGTTTATAATGTCAAAAGAATCCCACCTTGTACATTTTCAGGGACTTTTTTGTTTATCGGTTTCGAAGTAACCAGTTCACTTCAAATTAATAGCAGTAATAGACAATAATATGTATCATTCACTCACATTCACATGGCTCACTTTTGAGAGGAACTCGAATCAACACTTAAAGTTAACCTTCTACTAGGCTGTTAGCTCAGCCTCCTCGACTTTCTGAACACACAAAAAAACAATAGCTAGCCCACAGCCACCCACCACTTTTATCCCACTGTAATAGGACCCAACATCTCCCTAACAGCCTTGGGGTGTCTATGAGTTCCTGTACTCTCTTGGTTGCCCCCATTTGTCAACAACAGCTACCACAGGGCCCCACATACAGGTAGACAGGCAACCCAGAATCACCCCTGCAACTTTCAGGCTCCCCATTAGTGGACAGCCCCCCCCGGGACCATATCTGCAACTTTGAGGCCCACATATCAGAAGGTGGGCCCACAGCTTCCCATTCCCAGGCCTGCCTTCCTGGCATCCTGGTACTCACAGGAGTTTCCACAGTCTCCTGGTCACTCTACCAGTTGTTGGGTTTCACCCCGCAGGGCCGCCAGACCTGTCCTTGCCCAGCCTCAAGACTGAAGAAAGAGCCTGGAGTTGGCAACAGAGACATCAATGGTTTAATGAATGGGGGGTACTTACATGTCTGAAGCAGGGTCCTGGAGCAACATCCCACTGACTGCAGATGGCAGACAGTAATGGGCAGAACGTGGCAGCAGCCTTCACAATGGGGGAAGGGGATGGTAACTAGTTAAGGGAAACTGACTTGAGGTTGCCAGGGAAACTAGCAGAGGGGCACGCCCCTAACCTTCTCTCTGATAAGCCATCAGGTGGAGGTGCTCTGATCTGAAGATTAGGACAAGCACATAGGTGGTCAGACTCTGAATAGGGGTAGATGAAGCAGACATTGGTGGATCAGGGAATATACAGAGAGCAAGAGAACGGACATCTTGAGTGGCCTGGTCATACATGCAGAATGATCAGTTAGAAATATTTGGACTGATAAGATAAAGGATGGGCTTCTTTGCTTTGCAGTGGCTTTCTAGATAGTGAAGTGGTGCCATGGATTGGGAATTACTAGCTGTTAATCATCAGTGGATTTTGAAATCACCCAAACCTGGGTTACAGGGTTAATGTATGGAATTTCACCATGTGACCAAATTAGTTAACAACCAAAGTGCCTGCCTCAGAGAAGTCCCTCAGTAAATTGATTGAATTAGTCTTTCTTTGCTTCCATTTCCTTATCTTTATAACAACAAAAAATACTAAACCTATTAAAACTTGTGAAATTTAAACAGGATACTGCATGGAAAAGCATAATCACCTGGCAGGTATTACTATCATTATCCTGTTGCCTACAAGTCTTCATCTCATGGGTCTCACTTTAAGCCTAAATATATTAACATACATGATATACAACTTACGTTTTCATTACCAAGTTGTAAACTTTACAAAGCCTTTGACTGTGTGGATCACAACAAACTGTGGAAAATTCTTCAAGAGATGAGAATACCAGACCACCTGACCTGTCTCCTGAGAAATCTGTATGCAGGTCAAGAAGCAACAATTAGAACTGTACATGGAACAACAAACTGGTTTCAAATTGGGAAAGGAGTATGTCAAGGCTGTATATTGTCACCCTGCTTATTTAACTTATATGCAGAGTACATCATGCAATATGCCGGGCTGGATGAAGCACAAGCTGGAATCCAGATTTCTGGGAGAAATATCAATAACCTTAGATACACAGATGACACCACCCTTAATGGCAGAAAGTGAAGAAGAACTAAAGAGCCTCTTGATGAAAATGAAAGAGGAAAGTGAAAAAGCTGGCNCGGGCTGGATGAAGCACAAGCTGGAATCCAGATTTCTGGGAGAAATATCAATAACCTTAGATACGCAGATGACACCACCCTTAATGGCAGAAAGTGAAGAACTAAAGAGCCTCTTGATGAAAATGAAAAAGGAGAGTAAAAAAGCTGGCTTAAAACTCAACATTCAGAAAACTAAGATCATGGCTTCCGGTCCCATCCCTTCAGGGCAAATAGATGGGGAGCAAGAAACTGTGAGAGACTTTATTTTCTTGGGCTCCAAAATCACTGTAGATGGTGACTGCAGCCATGAAATTAAAAGATGCTTTCTCCTTGGA
>SJYW01026967.1:8365-22568 GCA_006410735.1 Raphicerus campestris
AGAGGGTCTTTATCCTGGGATTGGGTGATAAGAAATCGTTACATGGAAGAGGTCATTTATGAGTAGAGTTTTAGAGAATGGGTAGAATTTTCATAGGATAAAAGCAAATATGTAAAAAGGGGCTTTTCAAATGGAGTATAAAGCATTACAAAAGCTTGAGCTAAGAAAAGTACAAGGGGTATGTCTGTATAGAATCTTCTTGCCAAGGCAAAAGATTCAGAAGACACAGGTTCAATCCTTAGGCCAGGAAGATCCCGAGGAACAGGAAATGGCAACTCACTGCAGTATTCTTGCCTGGAAAATTCCATGGACAGAGAAGCCTGGTAGGCTACAGTAGTCCATGGGATTGCAAAGAGCTGGACATGGCTGAGCGACTGAGCACACTACACACACATGTCTACATAGAGAAAATATCTCCATTTGGCTGTAGTAAGAAACTGAGAAGCAAGGATAGTGGGTGATAATAGAGGAGATAAGACTGGAAAGGTATCATCCCAGGTTACTCTCCTCATTCTCCTAGTGGGCCCTTTGTATGCAATCCTCATTTCATAGTACTTTTTTCCCGGTGTCTCCCACACTGCATAACACAGAACAAAGCACTGGAAGGTGCTAAGGATAAGATATGTTGTCTTAGGTTTAATCCCTCAATTTAGCTTTTCTCTTAGCAGAGCTGACGAATAGAACCAATGTTTTCAGGGATGGATCATGATTAGGTCTAGGTTAGATTCTACTCATAACCTCTCAGCTATAGCTTAGGGTAAAAGCACTCCCCATACCATGCATCCGATTAGAGTCCTGAAAACCCTTGGCATCCTCTGAGAGCAGTCGGGAATCCAACATAGCAGCTGCTTGATTGGCATTGCTGTACCAGCTCTTGTTCTCATCCAACACAGTGAAAAGGAGAAAAAATTCTTTATCCACCCCTTTCTGTAGTCCCAGCAGAAGAAAACAAAGGGGAATAACAACAATTTTAACAGTTATGAATTGTGCAGCTTCAGATCCCAGTGATCCTTGATTATTTCCCATTTCCTTTCCAAACACAGAGCCAAATCCATACATCCTGCCTAGAGCTGTAGTTGTTGCTAAGAAGTTTTTCCTCAGGTAACTTCAAATTGCATGTAGGTAAAGGTGGTTAGAATAAAGTTATAAGACTGAAGGGGAGAAATGCAAGAATGGGGGCAGGGAAGAAGTAAAAGGTTATGATGAAGAGGTACAGAGTATGATAGAAGAGTGCCTGGAATCAACTAGGAGTAGGAGTGGGGAAAGATGGCTAGGAGATCAGAAGGGGACTCTATGGGGGGATAAGTTAGAAAATAAAATTAAAAATAAGTATACTAATTATTAACATATTTTATTATCAATTATTAATTTTAGTAATATTATTATTACTGAGTGTTTACTAGGTATCAGACACTGTACTAAGCACTCTATATGGATTATTTTAATTAATCTTCACAGAAAGCCAAGATGTTTATTTCCATTGTTAACCTTTTACTATACATGATAAAATTGACGCAAAGAGAGGTTAAGTAATTTGCCCAAAGTTAAACAGCTAAGAATTGTGGGCTGAATATAAAAGACAAGAAAACAGCAGGGAAGATTTGGGGATTAGGAGCAAGTTTTAAGGGCCACTGAGATTTTAAAAAATGAAGAGATATTGGGAGAATATAAAATCAAAAGGAATAGACACTAAGGAAGATGTGTGTTTGTGAACAGAATAGCATGCAAAATAGCATGAGGTCATGACTGATCTGTGTAGTTGTATGGCAGAAACCAACACAACATTGTAAAACAATTATCTTCCAATTAAAAAAAAGTTAAAAGAAGAAGAAAAGGAAAAAAATAAAGTTTAGATAAAGAGATGAGGCAAAGAAAACATAGCATGAGGTCACCAACTATTAATTTCCAATACAATAATTTGGTTAATTTTATGCTTTTATTTTTAGAACCCAGATCCATGCATAACTTCTGTTTAACAACCCAGCCTCATCACCTTCTCAGCATGCTTTCCAGCCAGAAACCTTGACAATACCTGCTTGCCATCTGTACCCAAGGCGCCAGCCTTGCACACCAGCAGGGGGCCCACCAGACCAGAATTGGTATCTCTTATGGGATCTGCAGCAGAGAAGTATGTCCAGGTGAGACAGGCAGGATCTTGAACAGTGGGGCCAGCATGGGGAGGGACTGTCCAACGGTATGTTACTTTCTCAAAGGGCCTAGCCACTAAGCCAGAGTGGGAAGAGTCTGCAGGAAAAACATAGAATTTATTGCTCACATTGGCTAGAGTATCAGCATGTTCAAATAGTGGAGTAAAGATCATAAACTACAAAGGCATTTTGGAATTTATCTCTTGGTAGTATAATTTAGGATGATTTTAACTTATTTTTTTCTTGTTCATTCATTGTTCCTAACTCTTTGAAGTTTTGAACACACGAAGACCTTAAAGGATAGTACAATAATCACTCTACCACTTGGAGCTGATTAATATTTAGCCATCCTTCTTTTTGTATTTTATTTGTAAAATTTATTCATCATTTTTTTTACACTAGGGACTTGTTGGTTATCTGTTTTATCACAGGCTTAGCCATCTTAAATTTATCTAAATCTATGTGTATGGTTATTTTTTCTAAATCATTGGGAAGTGAAATGCAAGAATAATGATGTTTTACTTCTATATACATCAGTAACCTTCTCTTATATTATCATAATAAAAATACCTTAATCACTCAAAAATACCCTAATACCGTCTAATATCAGTGTATATAAAAAAAATCCAATTATCTCCCAAATGTCTCTTTTATACAACAAAATTTAGACAAGGATCTCATGTTGCCCTTGGTGTTGTCTCTTTGATTCCCCCACCCACCTGCCGATTTGGCTCTGATTTCTTGAAAAGTGTAGATCAGTTGCATTGTAGAATATTTTTTTTAATTCTAAATTTGTTTGTAACTTTGCCTTTTATGTTTTCAGTAATTTTTTTGGTACTTTTGACTTGACATTAGCATGTATGTGTTAGTATTACTCTCAAGGAAAAGAAGAAATTAACTACCCAATAATCTCACTTGTAGGATTCTTTCCTGGGGGAGTAATTCAAACCAAATGAACATATTCATTCATTGCAACATGATTTACAATATCAAACAAATAATGAAAGCAATGAACATGTCCAAATGATAGGGGATACCTTATTACATAGTCATTAAAATGTTTGTAACATTATAATGACATAGAAGATGGGCACAGTATAAAGATAAGTGAAAACAGTAATTAGCCTCCAATTAAAATAAATAAATATTAAAAAAAAATAAAACAGTAAGATACCAAAGTGTACAAAACATATCATTATAGATATATACATTTGTATAAACACAGAAAATATNGGTAGAACAGAGTCACATGTTAGTTTTCATTAATGCAACATTATTGAACCCACATGTACTGGCTCCAGGTTGCTCAAATCCCAACTCTTCTACTCAATAGCCTGTGATGTAGGGCTAGTTACTTTTTACTCTATAAAACAAGGAGAATAATACTGTTTGATCAAAGAATTGTTTTGCTAATTAAATGAGCTAATATAATGCAGTGCATATGTAGAACCTAGCAAGCATTATGAATTTGCTAAAAACTAATAAGACAGTAAAATTTAATTGATAATTTATACAAATTTAGTGATCAGTAACATGGAGGTTTTAGCCTGTTATTTTGACTTAACTCTGAAGATACAATTTTTGAGTATACTAGAGAAAGAAATTGGCAAATTAAAAGTTGATTAAAATGAGTGTTCAAAAAGAAATTAAAGTGTAAAACATGAATGCTTGCAAAGACTTTTCCAGGACTTTTTCTCTAAATGAGGATAATGACAAGGAGAAATCTAATTTTTGCATTTATGAAATGGTAGGAAGAGAGAAAGTCGCTCAGTCATGTCCAATCTTTGGGATCCCATGGACTATAGAGTCCATGGAATTCTCCAGGCCAGAATACTGGAGTGGGTAGCCTTTCCTTTTTCAGAGGATCTTCCCAATCTAGGGATCGAACACAGGTCTCCTAAAGAATCCTCAGGTGGACTCTTTACCAGCTGAGCCACAAGAAAAGCCCAAGAATGCTGGAGTGGGTAGCCTACCCTTCTCTAGCAGATCTTCCCAACCCAGGAATTGAACCGGGGTCTTCTGCATTACAGGTGGATTCTTTATCAACTGAGCTATGAGGGA
Source organism: Raphicerus campestris (assembly GCA_006410735.1). Lineage (NCBI taxonomy): Eukaryota > Metazoa > Chordata > Mammalia > Artiodactyla > Bovidae > Raphicerus > Raphicerus campestris. The sequence goes on from SJYW01026967.1 coordinate 12,574, forward strand.
AGCCCAAGAAGAGAGAGATGCCAGTTGTCTGGGTACAGGACAGGAATCTCAGATGAAGAAGTTATTTTATATTTTATCTTTTATAAGAGAAATAATTGAGATTTTAAGTGAATGCATCACTCAACTAATATATTTATAGGAAAGAGTAGGGGTAAGGATATTGCTAAAGGCAAGTGAAAGTGGATATTCATTGCAAAGTTGGGACACTAAGGACTATCTCTTAAAGGTCAAGAAGAAGATCATAAAACCCACAGAAAAAAGTCCAAGATTTAACAGAAAGAAACAGCGATGATACGAATCAAGTATACTTTGACACAGTTTCCACATTGAGTTTCTTGTTAGTAGAGAAGTAAGAATAGACAGCACGACTCTAGAGCGTATTGTAGAATTTGTGTAGGTGAGACATGGGACATCATAGTAATTATTAAGCATTTGCTTTGCCTCAATCTTTAAGCCTGACTGGCCAACTCTGGCAAATCCTCCAAATCCTGAATTAATTTTCCTTGAGTTTATCCTAAAGAAACCATAAAAATTCAGTGTTTCTCACTGTCCCCTGTCATGGAGGTTCTAAATAATAGCACTGATTCCCCATATTACTCCTATAATTTACTTCCCTTTAGCTGAAAACATTCCTCTAAGCACATAAATGTTCATTAAAAAAGAGGATTTTTGGTGTTTATAATCATGAGACTTGATATTTTTAAAAGAATACTTTGGAAAATGTGAAATAGGAAAGGTTGGAATTACTGCTTTACAGTATCATGATTTCTATAGGCATGGAATATACATTTTCAAATTCAACAAATTTTAATAAGCAAAACACTAATGCTATACATTTGCATTTGTTTATTCATTAATTTGTTAACAAATATTTGTGGAGTGCCAATTTTATGTGAAGCATTGTAGACCCCATCTAAGGATCTCAGAGACCCTCTGACAGCTACTATTTGCTCACTAAAGAACTGATCTAAATGTATTTTATTAGTGAGGAAGGAAATCCAGTGAAATTCACTGAGCTTAGCAGCTGATCTTGTGTCAAGCTCTCATCTTTGAAATTCTCCAGGTGGAATCCTTGTCACCTAGAGAGGCTACAAGAGTCCAGGAAGACTGGACTTAAGGATCTGTGAGTTGCAGTGCTCTCATTCTGGTATCACAGCTCTGTCGACACAGAGAAGCCCCTTAACATCTGTTTTCCTCAGATGCCTCATTTTAAAATGGTAATTGATTTCTGTTCTGCTGATTTCACAGGGTTGTCTTGACTATTATGTAATATAGTCATATACATATAAATGAAATAATATATAATATATGTAAAAATGTTTTGAGAATGGCATACATATAAGCAATGGTGAAATATTATTGTTATCATGGACGTTTAAAACCACTATTTTAATTTTATCAAAGGTTATGCCAGTAAGCAAACCTTACTTTGAATAAAAACCTTGAAATCATTTAGTTTTCTGTTATCTTTAATATTTAATAGAAAAAATTTTAGAGAGTAAACATATTTTCCCCAAACTTAATTCACTTTTTTTCTCTCAGAAAGAAGTCCTAACATTTCCAGATAAAGGCAAGTGTCTCGGCAGCTTTTGACCTCCCAATCTGCATTAGTTCCCAATGTCTGACTATAAGGTGCAAGAAAAAGCAGGTGAAGGTAAAGTGTTAAAGAAGATAAGTTTAGTTAGATTGCTGAAAGGAGGCTTTTCTTAAATCAAATTAATACCTTCTTCCATCCCCTCCAAAATCAGAAGCAATCAGGACACAACGTAATATAGTTTTTCATTATCTTCTTCTAAAATCCCAACTATTGAATTTGGCAACATGAAATAAAGCTAATAATGATTTAATACAAAAATACTCATTTTAACAATAAAGATTAATTAATCCAGCTGCTATAATAATTTCTGAAATCTTACAACATCCGGTCCAGAGTGAATCCACTGAGGACATTTCACAAGCAGTCCTCAGGATACACTGAGAATCTAGCCATTGTCAGAGAGTAGACAAACAAGCCATTACCAAACAATACTGAACTTACCGATTCATTATCTGTAGGAGGAAGATGATGATCTCAAGGTGTGCGCCCACTCAATCTGACCTTCTAATCAACTATATGACATCTCTAGATATATTAGAGGTCTACGGCTGGAAGAAATAAGGAAATGAATTACAAGCACTTGAAATGAAACTAGTTTGACAAGTCTGAACAGAGAAGCCTCAACCCATAGAACAGCTTGAAGAAAAGAGCCCAGAGAGAGCATAGTCCCAACAAGAAAGCAATATTTCTTTCTTTCTTTCTTTTTTTTTTTTTTTATATTGACTAATTTTGTTAAGGGAGAAGAAACTGGTTACAGGGATTTGAGTGAGAAATACCTTAGGAATGCACTAGGATTAAGAGTTTAAAGAAGATTATTGGTAGGTATGCAAATATCTTAAAGAAACCTTCACATAAAAAGCTCTCAATAAAGACAATCAGCTATTCTTAAAGCCTAGATTTATAATATGACTCAGGAAATTCTGTTAAACTTTTGTTGAACAAAAAATTGCTTCCTTCCANGATTAAGAGTTTAAAGAAGATTATTGGTAGGTATGCAAATATCTTAAAGAAACCTTCACATAAAAAGCTCTCAATAAAGACAATCAGCTATTCGTAAAGCCTAGATTTATAATATGGCTCAGGAAATTCTGTTAAACTTTTGTTGAACAAAAAATTGCTTCCTTCCGTATGCTGGGGCTTCCCTGACAGCTCAGTTGGTAAAGAATCCACCTGCAATGTAGGAGACCCTGGTTCGATTCCTGGGTTGTGACGATCCGTTGGAGAAGAGATAGGCTACCCACTTCAGAATTCTCAGGCTTCCCATGTGGCTCAATTGGTAAAGAATCCGCCTGCACTGTGGGAGACCTGGATTCGATCCCTGGGTTGGGAAGATCTCCTGCAGAAAGGAAAGGCTACCCACTCCAGTATTCTGGCCTGGAGAATTCTGTGGACTGTACAGTCCTTGGGGTTGCGAAGAGTTGGACACGACTGAGTTGTTTCACTTCACTTCACTTTCATATGCTGCCAACTTCTCTCTCATTTAGTACTCTCTTGATAAAAAGATGACCTTAGATAAATCCAACTTTTTATGATTCTACACCTGTAACTTATGCAGATATACAAATCTGTAGAAAAACACACAAACTGATAGATCTAATTTTAAATTTCTGTCATCCTGAAGTGGCTCCTAGTGCTGCTGCTAAGTCACTTCAGTCGTGTCCGACTCTGTTGAGACCCCATAGACGGCCGCCTACCAGGCTCCCCCGTCCCAGGAATTCTCCAGGCAAGAACACTGGAGTGGATTGCCATTTCCTTCTCCAATGCATGAAACTGAAAAGTGAAAGTGAAGTCACTCAGTGCTGCAGGTAGTCAATTTATAGTTNCCTGTAGAAAAACACACAAACTGATAGATCTAATTTTAAATTTCTGTCATCCTAAAGTGGCTCTGAGTGCTGCTGCTAAGTCACTTCAGTTGTGTCCGACTCTGTGAGACCCCATACATAGATGGCCGCCTACCAGGCTCCCCCGTCCCTGGAATTCTCCAGGCAAGAACACAGGAAGGAAATATTGCCATTTCCTTCTCCAATGCATGAAACTGAAAAGTGAAAGTGAAGTCACTCAGTGCTGCAGGTAGTCAATTTATAGTTCATAGGCCTTTCCCTTGCTCACACTCCTGAACAGCAATTTTTCACCTCTCTTGTTTTCTCAAATCCCTTCACTTCCCACTATTAGCTGATGACTTTGCTTCCTACATGATTATGTTAGGTTGCAGAAGCTGCCGTCACAAATTACAACAAACACAGAAATGTAATCTCTCACAGTTCAGGAGACAGAAGTCTGAAATTAAGGTGTCATCAGAGCTGCACTCCCTCCAAAGGCTAAAGGGAGCCCTTCCTTGCCTCTTCTAGTTCTGGTGGCTCCAGGAATTCCTTGGCTTGTATCTAAAAACTCCAATCTCTGTTTGAGTCTTGACATGGATTTCTTCTTTGTTCTCTTTGTGCTCCCTCCTTTTCTCTCTTTTTTAATGTGATAAAATATACAGATCACAAAATTTACCATTTTATTTATTTTATTAAAGATGTTTTGATGTGGATGATTTTTAAGTATTGAATGTGTTACAATATTGTTTCTATTTTACATTTTGATTTTTTGGCTCTGGGTGTGTGGGATCTTAACTCCTTGACCAGGGACTGAACCCATGTGTTGGGCAACCATCACCATCATCCATCTCTAGAACTTTTTAATTTTCCCAAACTGAAACTCTGTACCCATTATACACTAATTTCTAATTTCCCACTTCCCCTAGACTCTGTCAACCAGTATCCTATTTTCTGTCTCTATTAATTTGATGACTCTAGGACCTTAAAGCTACTTCATATTAGTATAATCATATAGTAGGTTTTTTGTGACTGGCTTACTTCACTTAACATCCTCAAGTTTCATCTATATTATAGCATGTGTCAGGATTTCCTTCCTCTTAAAACTGGAATTATATCCCATTGTATACATACATATCATGTTTTGTTTATTCATCTGTTGATGTACTTGAGTAACTTGAGTTACTTCCAATTTTTGATTATTGAGAATAATGATGCTATATGGATATATAAATATCAGTCCCTGTTTTCATTTCTTTTGGATATATACCCAGAAATTGAATCATTGTTCATATGGAAATTCTCTGTTTCATTTTTCAAGGAACCACTGGTTATGGACTGTTTGTGTCATCTCAAAATTCATGTGTAGAAATACTGATCCCCTTGTGATGATAAAGGAAGTAGGGCCTTTCACGGGTGGTGAGGTCATGAGGGTAGAGTCATCATGAATGGGAACCCTAATAAAAGAAACTCCACAGAACTCTGTTTCTTCTTCTGGATGTCAGATCACAGCAAGAAGATGACTATCTAAGAACCAGGAAGCAAACTTTCAACAGTCATGGATTTGCCTGCACTTTGTCCTTGAACTTCCCAGCCTCCATACTGTGAGGAACAAATGTTTATTAGTAAGCTACCCACTCCATGCTATTTTTGTTATAGCAGCCAGAAACAACTAAGACATGTCATACCACCTTCCATAAGTTATATCATTTTATATTCTACCAACAATGAACACGTATTCTAATTTCTTCATATCTTTGCCAACACTTGCTATTTTCTGGGGTTGTTTTTTTTTTTTTTTTTTTTTTTNAAGTTATATCATTTTATATTCTACCAACAATGAACACGTATTCTAATTTCTTCATATCTTTGCCAACACTTGCTATTTTCTGGGGTTTTTTTTTTTTTTTTTTTTGATATCCTGATGGATGTGAAGTGGTATCTCACTGTGGTTTTGATCTGAATTTCCCTAATGATTAGTGATATTGAGCAACATGTGTGTGTGCTTAGTCGCTCAGTCATGTCCAACTCTTTGTGACCCCTATGGGGAATCTCCAGGTGAGAATACTGGTGTGGCTTGCCAGGGGATCTTTCCAACCCAGGGATCACACCAAGGTCTCCTGCATTGCAAATGGATTCTTTACCTAGTGAGTCATTAGGGAAGCCCAAGAAAACTGGAGTGGGGAGCCTATCCCTTCTCCAGATCTTCCTGATCCAGGAATCAAACTGGAGTCTCCTGCATTGCAGGTGGATTCTTTACCAGCTGAGCTACCAGGGAAACAATATATCATATGCCTATTGCCACTTGTATGTCTTTAGAGAAATACTGTTTAAGTTTTTTGCCCAATTTTGAATTTGGTTGGTTGTTTTTTAGTCGCTGGGTCATAGAATTTCTTTATATATTTCTGGCTGCTGCTGCTGCTGCTAAGTCACTTCAGTCATGTTCGACTCTGTGCGACCCCATAGATGGCAGCCCACCAGGCTCCCCTGTCCTTGGGATTCTCCAGGCAAGAACACTGGAGTGGATTGCCATTTCCTTCTCCAATGCATGAAAGTGAAAAGTGAAAGTGAAGTTGCTCAGTTGTGTCCGACTCTTAGTGACACCATGGACTGCAGCCTACCAGTCTCCTCCATCCATCGGATTTTCCAGGCAAGAGTATTGGAGTGGGGTGCCATTGCCTTCTCTGATATTTCTGGCTATTAACCCCTTATTTGATTTCAACTATTTACTTTCATTCCATGGGTTGCCTTTTCACTCTGTTGGTAGTGTCCATTGATGTACAAAAGTTTTAAATTTTGACATAGTCCAGTTTATCCATTTTTTTCTTTTGTTGCCTGTTTTTTTGGTATCATGTCTAAGAAATTACTGTCAAATTCATATCATGAAATTTGTCTTCCATACTTTCTAATCCACTGCCACAGATATCATCTATAAGCGTCTGACCCACAAATCTCTTTAAATATTTATTATAATTCTTCTGATTTAAAGTTTTGCTTTCTGGGATAGTTCTACATGATATTGTTTTATTTATTTATTTATTATTATTTTTAAATTTTATTTTTACTTTATTCTACTTTACAGTACTGTATTGGTTTTGCCATACATTGACATGAATCAGCCACGGGTGTACACGAGCTCCCAATCCTGAAACCCCTTCCCACCTCCCACCCCCCACAAATTTAAAATGCCCAGACCAGATAGTGTTCTCCAATTTCCCTTCATCTATTCTCGGGTTTTCTACATCTATTAAATTGTCATGACTTGCATTTATTCTCTTCAAAATCTCCTTCTCATTAACATAAGAATCTATACCCCACTTCCACTAGGTTACAAAATATTAGCAAACATCCTCCTAAAACAATGAATTACAGCAGTTATTTGGGGATGGGGGAGATGAAGTAATGGAACCATTTACTCTAAATGAATCTTATGCTGAAGTTAAATACATGAGCAAATCACACTGAAGTAGTTCTGGTTGAGTTAAGTAGGGCAAAACTGGAATCCCACTTACTTAGCATCTCTGTCTCCTGAGAGATGGTCCCCATGAAAGCTATTGCCCTAGAGGTTTCAGAAGACTATTTACCTTGTTCTATGCAAAAGAAAGAATGTGACTTGGATTATAATCTAGGAATATCATTGGCATGGATATCATACTGTTTACGTCTTCCATTAAGTAGAAAAAAGGAAGAAAATTTGTTAATGTATTAATTTCTATCACAATTGTGAGTTAATGCAGTTACAAGAATTATTTATAAATATAAGAATCTATTAAAATTAAAAGATTAATGTTCAAAACCTTCCCTCTACTCCTTGCACCTCTGAGAGATGAAAATATGTCATTTATTTTGCATAGAATGCCAGGGTCATCATTTACTGCTTACTCTAACAACCTAGGGAAATTTATTCAAAGTGAGAAAACACTCTCTCCTTTTATCAACAATAGAGATGGGTCATCAGTTCTCAAGACTGTGAAGGCTAACAGCATTACTTGAGAATGCATGCTTTTCCTTCTGTCATAAGTCTTCTATTCTCATGGCTAAACTATTGTTAAATGAAGATTTCGTGTGTTCTTGTAGAGCTTGTAGAAGGAAACAATTTGAAATTGACTTTGTGCATGATATGATATATTATAGAATTTGGGGGTCATAGGACAAGTGTATACATAATTTAACTAAAACTGACTGTGAATATCAGTAGTTCATGAAAGGTTTACATCCTTTCTTGCACTTGCCATTATTCTACTTGCTTATTAGGTATAAAACCATGCCTTATATTTGCTTTAACTGTATTTGAATAATCTGAATACTAATTCTTTAAGCACTTGCTTTATATGCTTGCTTCTTTTTTATAAATTGCCATTTCATATCATTTGTCCATATTTCTAATATGGTTGTTCCTTTCTTTGTTGATTTGCAAGAGCATTTTGTATTTTGCTAAAGATATCACTACCTTTTCAGTTTTAAACATTTTAAATATCTTTTTTCCACTCTATCCATGGTGTTATTTACCTAACAGAAGCAGTATACAAGCACACAGCAGGCTTATTAAGGCAAGCATATTCTTAGAAAATGTGGGACTTCTCTGATGATTGACTTTAACTTGAAGACTCCCCATAGGCTTGGCCAAATTTTCTTGCACCTGCACTGCCAAGTGATACTTTTTTCCCTGACTCTTCTTTTCCCCCTTTACTACACAAATTTTGGACTTGAACTGTATCTTGAAGGGTCTCCTTTCCTCTTCCAACATATGTCTCATTTTTTTTCACGGAAATTTACCCCTATAAATCTCTTGTGGGGTATGATTGAGTTATTTCAGAAAATTGAAGATCAGAAAACTCATTTCCCCACCTATTGGTAAAGAGGACATTCTGAGTGGCAAGTGAGGCACAGATAATCCCTGGCAGGAAGTGACACTTAATTTGCTAAAAATTTCGCCAACAGTGATCTTGGAAAACTTCCTGGTGGAGGGGACATGATTGTAGAGGTGATGATTTAGCAATTAAGGGATGAGAAGGAGGAATGCCTACAAAGATAGTGGAATTGGCTGGTTACTGTTAAATTGTATCATTGCCCTACAGACAGATAAGGAGAAACTGGAAGTTGTTTGAAATCAGTTAAAGGTTAAGCATACCTGCCAATGCAGGAGACGTAAGAGACACAGGTTCAATCCCTGTGTCAGAAAGATTCCCTGGGGGAGGGCAAGGAAACCCATTCCAGTATTTTTACTTGGAGAATCCCATGGACAGAGGAGGCTTGTGGGCTATAGTCCATGGGATGTCAAAGAGTCAGACACCACTGAGTGACTAACACACACACAAAGAAAACCTGGAATCTTGAAATGTAAGATGGANTATGATATATTATAGAATTTGGGGGTCATAGGACAAGTGTATACATAATTTAACTAAAACTGACTGTGAATATCAGTAGTTCATGAAAGGTTTACATCCTTCCTTGCACTTGCCATTATTCTACTTGCTTATTAGGTATAAAGCCATGCCTTATATTTGCTTTAACTGTATTTGAATAATCTGAATACTAATTCTTTAAGCACTTGCTTTATATGCTTGCTTCTTTTTTATAAATTGCCATTTCATATCATTTGTCCATATTTCTAATATGGTTGTTCCTTTCTTTGTTGATTTGCAAGAGCATTTTGTATTTTGCTAAAGATATCACTACCTTTTCAGTTTTAAACATTTTAAATATCTTTTTTCCATTCTATCCATGGTGTTATTTACCTAACAGAAGCAGTATACAAGCACACAGCAGGCTTATTAAGGCAAGCATATTCTTAGAAAATGTGGGACTTCTCTGATGATTGACTTTAACTTGAAGACTCCCCATAGGCTTGGCCAAATTTTCTTGCACCTGCACTGCCAAGTGATACTTTTTTCCCTGACTCTTCTTTTCCCCCTTTACTACACAAATTTTGGACTTGAACTGTATCTTGAAGGGTCTCCTTTCCTCTTCCAACATATGTCTCATTTTTTTTCACGGAAATTTACCCCTATAAATCTCTTGTGGGGTATGATTGAGTTATTTCAGAAAATTGAAGATCAGAAAACTCATTTCCCCACCTATTGGTAAAGAGGACATTCTGAGTGGCAAGTGAGGCACAGATAATCCCTGGCAGGAAGTGACACTTAATTTGCTAAAAATTTCGCCAACAGTGATCTTGGAAAACTTCCTGGTGGAGGGGACATGATTGTAGAGGTGATGATTTAGCAATTAAGGGATGAGAAGGAGGAATGCCTACAAAGATAGTGGAATTGGCTGGTTACTGTTAAATTGTATCATTGCCCTACAGACAGATAAGGAGAAACTGGAAGTTGTTTGAAATCAGTTAAAGGTTAAGCATACCTGCCAATGCAGGAGACGTAAGAGACACAGGTTCAATCCCTGTGTCAGAAAGATTCCCTGGGGGAGGGCAAGGAAACCCATTCCAGTATTTTTACTTGGAGAATCCCATGGACAGAGGAGGCTTGTGGGCTATAGTCCATGGGATGTCAAAGAGTCAGACACCACTGAGTGACTAACACACACACAAAGAAAACCTGGAATCTTGAAATGTAAGATGG
>SJYW01026978.1:0-20693 GCA_006410735.1 Raphicerus campestris
CTATCTGTAATGCCCCCCACATTACTCGACTGTTAGATGCCTTATCGCTGCCCAAAGAGGTCGCTATCATACACTGCAAGGGACACCAGAATGCTCATGACTCTATCGCTCTGGGTAATAACATGGCCGACCAAGTGGCTTGACAAATTGCCTTACAGCAGACCCCCAAGCCCGTGTTGGCTTTGAGATCCACCTTCAGCTCTGAATATTCCGACAAGGAGGCCAGAGCCTTGCTGGCACAGGAGGGGGCTCAGAGACATCCGTCCGGATGGATACTATATTATGGCAAGCCGATACTCCCTAAACGTCAGGCCAAAGACATTATATCCCAAATCCATGACACCTTACATATCGGACCAAGGGCTCTCCTCTCCTTTCTAAGCCCTATTTTTGCTTCTTGGAACCTCAGACAGGCCATAAATGATGTCCATCATGCTTGTTTGATGTGTGCTTCCACCTCTCCTCAGGGAGGGCTTAGACCCCCGCAAACAACTCAACTTAGGGGACACTTGCCTGTGCAAGATTGGCAGATAGACTTCACCCACATGCCCAGACATCAGAGCCACCGCTATCTGCTGGTCTTGGTGGACACTTTCTCAGGATGGGTCGAGGCCTTCCCCACAGCCCGAGAGATGGCAGCGGCAGTGGCGGAGGACTTGACGACCCATCTCATCCCTGGATTTGGGTTGCCCAACTCCCTGCAGTCCGACAATGGGCCTGCATTCATCTCACAGATTTCCCAGCAGGTGGCCGCAGCCCTGGGCATCGCCTGGCATCTCCACATCCCCTACTGGCCTCAATCGTCAGGCGAAGTAGAACGGGTGAACGGCATCATCAAGACGCACCTGACCAAGCTCGCCTTGGAACTGCGACTGTCCTGGGTTGACCTCCTTCCTCTGGCACTCACTCGTATTCACACCACACCACATTCAAAAACAGGTTTGACCCCCTTCGAACTGCTTTACGGCAGGCCCTATCTCCTGACTCACCTCCCGGAGGGAGAGGCTCCCCCACTCGCGGGGTACCTCCCCCTCTTCTCCCTCTTACGATCCTTACTAAGGGAGCACGTAGACCGGGTTCTGCTGCAACCGACGGACGGCAAAGGGCCAACTCGGCTTCTGGCCCCAGGAGATCAGGTACTGCTAAAAACCCTCAGCCCCTGCCCACTACAGCCTCGCTGGACGGGACCCCATACGGTGATCCTCACCACTCCTACCGCAGCCAAATTCCTGGGACACGAGCCCTGGTATCACCTGACCCGACTTAAACCCGCACCCCCGGGTCTCCCTGAAGGGGGAGAAACTTACTGCTCCATCCTAACTGGGCCCACCAAACTCACCATTACCTGAACCTCCCTCCCGTCGGTTCCAGAACAATGCGAGACATCCAGCCCAGACTCAGACTGATGGTCTGGGTCGCTTTGGGGACGTTGTGGGCCCTAAACAGGGTCGGCAGCAGCAACCCCCATCAGCCCTTTCAGATCACCTGGATAATTAGAAATGGAGAGACACATGAAGAGATAAATCGGACCACTGCAATTCATCCCCTAAATACTTGGTGGCCCGACTTGTATTTCCACTTGCAGTAGTTGACGGAGACCTCATGGGCCCGAGCCTACCTCCGGAAGGTTGGCTTCTATGCCTGCTCTGGACACCAAAAAGGCAACATCAAGACTTGTGGGGGCTTAGTCAGCCGTTACTGTAAGGCCTGGGACTGTGTAACATCAAATGATGGATGGTAGAAATGGTCAGTTGCCAAAACAGACCTAATTAACCTGACCTTCGTAAATCCTATCACCCAGGACATGTGGGACCGCCGGTTTGTCCTGACCTGTCCAAAATGTGATCTGGTTAAGGTCTCCTTTACTGAACAGGGACGAAAAGATATGAGATGGGTCTCTGGGCTAACTTGGGGAATCCAAGTGTATGAATCTTGGGGTGGTCCAAGTGCAATACTTTTTATCAGCCAGGTTGTGACGCCTGCCCAAACTCACGCTGTAGGCCCCAACCCAGTCTTGGATGGCGGGCAGTCACACTCCAAAATACTACTGCATCCACATCTGTGGGTAGCCCCCAGCCTCAGACGCCAGTCCCCCAGAAAATCAGGACCCCTTGTGGTCAATGGTCAAAGAGACCTACAGCGCTTTAAATCACTCAAATCCAAATGCAACTCAGTCTTGCTGGCCCTGCTATACTCTCTACCCCCCTTTTTATGAGGCAGTGGGCTTAAATGTCTCTTACAATCTGTCAACCAGCCCTAACCCGCCCCAGTGTCTGTGGGGGGACCGTAAAGTGGGCCTCACCATGCGAGAGGTGTGGAAACAGGGAACTTGCCTAGGGGCCGTCCTACCAGAAAAGGCGGCCCTGTGTGCTCAGACAGCCAACCTCAATGGACTGAATGAAACAACATGGGTGACACCCGAAGCCGGGGGCTGGTGGGTTTGTTCCCACACCTGGCTGACACTCTGCCTACACCTTTCTGTCTTCAGCCAAAGCAAAGAATTCTGTGTCCTAGTGGCAGTGATGCCTAAAATCACCTATCATTCTGAAGAAGTCCTATACAATTTTTGGGATAGGGGCACCTCACCCGCCTGGGAAAGGAGAGAGCCCGTTACGGCAATCACTCTGGCAACCCTATTCGCTCTGGGGGCAGCGGGAACGGGCACCGGGATTGCATCACTGCCCATGCAAAGCCAGGGTTTGACCTCCTTAAGAGCTGCCATTGATGAAGACATTGCATGAATAGAAAAGTCTATGATGGCCTTAGAAAAATCTCTAACCTCCTTGTCAGAGGTGGTGCTACAAAACAGGCGAGGGCTAGACTTGGTTTTCCTACAACAAGGGGGCCTCTGTGCAGCCCTCAAGGAAGAATGTTGCTTTTACACAGACCATACGGGGCTAGTAAGGGAATCCATGGCCAAGGTAAGAGAGGGGCTAGAACGAAGGAAGAGAGAGTGGGAGGCCCAACAGGGTTGGTTTGAGTCCTGGTTCCAGAGTTCCCCTTGGCTGACAACTCTGCTGTCCTCTCTGATGGGACCACTCATCATCCTCCTACTGCTTCTGACATTTGGGCCCTGCATCCTGAATAAGCTCCTTGCCTTCATCAAACAACAGCTCAACACGGTCCAGCTGATGGTGCTGCGGCAACAGTACCAAGGGCTCCCAACAAATGATCCATGACAAACTCAACAGCAGACGCCCCTGTCATCCCAGCCTCACCCTACCCTTCGTCGCCCCCGTTCAGCAGGAAGTAGCCAGAGAAAATCAGCGCCCCTTGTCCTATATCAAAAAGGCCGGGATGTAGGGTCGGACGTGCCCAGACATGCCCAGACATGTTCAGGTGGCTGAGGCGGAACAGCCCCGGAGCCTGCCCCCTGCCCAATCAGAAACCGGGGGTGGACCAACGACCCGGACACAGAGCCCATGACCTGGCCCAATCAGAAACCAACACGGAGCCCGTCAGCACCAATCAGCAGTGCGGTACCAAACGAACCAGAGGTGGACCAGACTTCCAGAGACCAACCCTCCTTAGCCTGGCCCAATCAGAGGTTGACACAGAGCCCCTGGACACCTATCACCGCTGTAGCCCGCCCTTTCTACCTTATATGGGAGAACCTGGCTCGAGCGCCAGCCCTGGCTATAAAACCCCCGCCCCACCTTTCAGACCTCGCAGACTCCCTTTGTCTCATTCCCTCTCCCTCCCCCGGGAGTTCTGCCCGAGAGCGACCGCCCAATAAAGGCTTCCATCTACGGTCCCCAGAGGTGGCTTTTTCTTCCCGCAGCGTTTTTCTTACAATGTACAGATGTGAGAGTTAGACCATAAAGGAGTCTGAAAGCCAAAGAATCGATGCTTTCCAACTGTGGTGCTGGGGAAAGCTCTTGAGAGTCCTTTGGACTGAAAGATCTACCCGGTCAATCCTAAAGGAAATCAACCCTGAATATTAACTGGAAAGAGTGATGCTGAAGCTGATGCTCCAATACTTTGGCCACCTGATATTAAGAGGGTAACAGGCAGGAAGGTCAGGGGTCTCCAAACAGAGGAAATAGGCAGCAAGTGTCAGACATTTTTCTCTCTCTTAAATTTTAAAGGAGGTTTCTCTTAAAATACTGTGTTGCCATAATGACACCTGGTTCCACCTGAAGTTAACTATTCTCAAACCTTGAGTTAACCAATGCATTTTTCTTATGGAAATGTTTGTCTTAAGCTATGTTAATGTACTGTGTATTTACTCCAGACTCTGTCTTCAAGTCAGTTGCACCTAATGGCTCAGAACCTACTTGACAAACCATTATGTTATACTCAGAAATTGTTCCCTTAATCTATGTAAATGAAACTATTTGTATGTTAATCTGCCCTTCTACAAAATTCAAGTCAATCGTTTTATGGCCCGGGATGACTTGTCTAGTGCCAAGATTATCCCCAAATACATCTTATGGATGACGGGCCTGGTGCCATTCTGAGTTTTAAGACATCCCTTTCTTTCATTAACAAACGCTAGTGACTATATAACATCCAGCTGAAGACTAGCAGGGGGGTACTCTTTATGCCCCCTTCTAATGCCCATGTCAGAAGCTTTCTCTATCTCCTTTATACTTTAATAAAACTTTATTACACAAAAGCTCTAAGTGATCAGACCTCGCCTCTGGCCTCAGATTGAATTCCTCTCCTCCAGAGGCCAAGAATCCTGGCATCATTTCATGGTTCAGTAACAACCTTTCATCTTGGGGGCTCATCCAGGATCCTTCAGGACAAGGTAAGAATGCTTGGAGCTCTAGTTCTTTGTTCTTCTAGCGAACACGTTTTCTGCTGTACTTTACCAACTCTATGGTGTGGTTGTGTGAGTGAATGACATGCCCTGCGTGAAGCAAGTGAGGAGCCCTGCTCTGCAGTTCCACAGTGATCTCATACGGCTTATGGCAAAAACTTGTTGGGGTTTTTTACCTACCTGCCAATGCCAAGAGGCACCCAACGTCTCCTTTGGGGGCGGACCAGAAATGGACAAAGCTTGTGGACTGAACTCTCCTTTCTCAGTCAAACTTTTTGGTCTCTTTGACCATTTCATAACTCCTTGGGAATTAGAAGTACTAACCTAATCTATCAGATCATAGACTTTCAAGGGACTTGTGATCTATGCTGTTACTGTGTAGTGTGACTTAGGTCCCAAACTTAGATTGGTAGTTAGGAAGTGCCTAGCTTTGCTAGGAATCAAAAAAGTTCAGAAGCTAGATGGAGCTCTAGCTCCAAGAGCATCTCTGAAGTTAAAGGTTACTCAGATTGGAACTACATTATTTTTTTTTCCTTTGGTAACGCTGGCTCTTAGTGGACCAGAGGAGGCTCTTATACTGGTGTGGTGATGCTTGAAAAGAACATCTCAGGTTTATGTTCATGTCGGTCTATTGTTCATGTCGGTCTATTGTGGTCAGGAATATACTCAGGGTCATGCACAGGCACTCAGGTGACAAATGTTTCCCTCAGTGGTCTTAGCATGAGAGGCATTCTGGAAGGTTACTCTGATTGCACCCTGGGTAGCATCAGAGACAAACAAGGTTTTAATGGTGAGGAGCTGGATATCAGTCAGGGATGCCATCAGGTCTGCCCCTGATACATCCCCACCCTGTCTTGGTGATAAAACCGAGATGCCTGCGTTGCTAAGAGACAAACTACGTCTGACCAGAAAAGAAAAGCTTTGGTATAAAGTCTGTCTACAGCCCTATCTAAAACAGGGAGGGACACCTCTGGGAAACAAATGGCGCTGGTCGCTTTTTTTCTCTCTTACAGATGGGAGCTAACAATTCCAGCCTCACTCCTTTGAACTGTATCCTGAAAAGCTGGGATATATTTGATCCCCAGGGCTTAAAGAAGACACACCTGGTTTTCCTATGTGATACTACATGGCCATGGTAGCCATGGAAGATGGCAAATGGTGACCAGTTGGAGGATCTCTTAAGTATAATACTGTTTTACAATTATACCAGTTCTGTAGAAAACATGGGAAATGGGTAAAAGTAACATATGTGTTGCCCTTTTTCTCTCTGCAAAATATGCCAGACTTATGTTCTAAGGGTACAGATTTGGGTGTGATAACTTTAGCTCCCTCCTGTCCTCCTACTTTGCCTTTGTACCCGGGGCCCCCAACTGAACAAACTAAAAGCCAGAAACCGCCCCTCCCCACCCCCAAAGGATTGCCTTGGTCTCAGTGGAAACCCAAACTGAGATTCAAACTGCCCAAGTAGGGGTCCAAACAACTCCTTGTCTCAGTACGATCTCAGACTACTCTGGTTTCAATAGAGACTCAGACCATTAAAGTAAGAGAAGAGATGGAGGACAGGAGACAAAGAGATAAACAAACAAACAGGTTTCTCCAATCTATCCCCGAGATCATATGTGCAGAGCAGCCAGAGAGACTGAGGAACAGCCACACAGGCTGTTGCTTCTTCATGAAGCACCCACTGAGAGAAATAATCAGTCTATGAGAGTTAATAAACCTTTTTCTTAACAAAAATTACAAAGAATCAAGGAAGATCTGGGAGACTATTTAGAAGATCCCCAAAAATATATTAGAGCTTTTAAAGGTGTTACTCTGTTTTATTACCTTACTTAGAGAGATGTGATGTATATATTGGGACAAACGCTGACTCCTGACTCAAAAAGTTGAGTTTTAGGAAAAGCGGTTGCCTACGGAGATAAATGGCTTGGTAATGAATCAGGAAGAAAGAGGGAGGACGAGATAACTGCCCTCCCAGTGGAAATCAGGTGGTCCAAATTACAGAACCAGATTGGGACTACAACACAGCTAAAGGAAGATGGGATCAGAGTCATTTTGTCAGATGCATTCTTGAAGGACTCAGGCAGATGCGTGCTAAGTCTTTCAGTTCAGTTCAGTAGCTCAGTCGTGTCTGACTCTTTGCGCCCCCATGAATCGCAGCATGCCAGGCCTCCCTGTTCATCACCAACTCCTGGAGGTCACACAAACACATGTCCATCGAGTCGGTGATGCCATCCACACATCTCATCCTCTGTCGTCCTCTTCTCCTCCTGTCCCCAATCTCTCCCAGCCTCAGGGTCTTTTCCAATAAGTCAACTCTTTGCACGAGGTGGCCAAAGCACTGCAGTTTCAGCTTTAGCATCATTCCTTCCAAAGAAATCCCAGGACTGAACTCCTTCAGAATGGACTGGTTGGATCTCCTTGCAGTCCAAGGGACTTTCAAGAGTCTTCTCCAACACCACAGTTCAAAAGCATCAATTCCTCGGCACTCAGCTTTCTCCACAGTCCAACTCTCACATCCATACATGACCACAGGAAAAACCATAGCCTTGACTAGGTGGACCTTTGTTGGCAAAGTAATGTCTCTGCTTTTGAATATGCTGTCTAGGTTGTTCATAACTTTCCTTCCAAGGAGTAAGCGTCTTTTAATTTCATGGCTGCAATCACCATCTGCAGTGATTTTCAAGCCCCCCAAAATAAAGTCTGACACTGTTTTCCACTGTTTCCCCATCTATTTCCCATGAACTGATGGGACCTGATGCCATGATCTTTATTTTCTGAATGTTGAGCTTTAAGCCAACTTTTTCACTCTCCTGTTTCCCTTTCATCAAGAGGCTTTTTAGTTCTTCTTCACTTTCTGCCATAAGGGTGGTGTCATCTGCATACCTGAGGTTATTGATATTTCTCCCGGCAATCTTGATTCCAGCTTGTGTTTCTTCCAGCCCAGCATTTCTCATGATGTACCCTGCATATAAGTTAAATAAGCAGGGTGACAATATACAGCCTTGACATACTCCTTTCCCTATTTGGAACTAATCTGTTGTTCCACGTCCAGTTCTAACTGTTGCTCCCTGACCTGCATATAGGTTTCTCAAGAGGCAGGTAATGTGGTCTGGTATTCCCATCTCTTTCAGAATTTTCCACAGTTAATTGTGAGCCACACAGTCAAAGGCTTTAGCATAAACAATAAAACAGAAGCAGATGTTTTTCTGTAACGCTCTTGCTTTTTCAATGATCCAGCAGATGTTGGCAATTTGATCTCTGGTTCCTCTGCCTTTTCTAAAACCAGCTTGAACGTCTGGAAGTTCATGGTTCACATATTGCTGAAGCCTGGCTTGGATAATTTTGAGCATTACTTTACTAGTGTGTGAGATGAGTGTAATTGTGTGGTAGTTGGAGCATTCTTTGGCACTGGAATGAAAACTGACCTTTTCCAGTCCAGTGGCCACTGCTGAGTTTTCCAAATTTGCTGACATATTGAGTGCAGCACTTTCACAGCATCGTCTTTCAGGATTTGAAATAGCTCAACTGGAATGCCATCACCTTCAGTAGCTTTGTTCATAGTGATGCTTTCTAAGGCCACTTGACTTCACATTCTACTATGGCAAATTGACAAACATAGAGCAGGAGGAAAAGGAAGCTCCTGGTAAATTCCTAGATAAACTGAGAGAAGCCCCTTTTTAGATTCCCTGAATTTGATCCCAAAAGTGAAGAGAAAAAAGTCATCTTAAAAGACAGATTTCTCACTTAGTCTGCTCCAGATATCCGCTGTAAGCTATTAAAACGGGCATATGGACCAAATCAGCATTTAGATACTCTGTTACAACTGGCTCAGACAGTCTATTATGGTAGGGGATATGAGAAAAAGAAAAAAACGACAAAAAAATACAAAGAAACAGGTGGAAGCCTTCACAATGGCTGTAAAAACCGTTCTTAAACAGCCTGAAAAAAATGCCCAGTGGAACCCAGGTAAAAAGAGATGGGCTTGCTATTACTGTAGAAAGCAGGGACACCTCAAGTGAGATTGCCCTCAGGCATCCAAGCCGCCCCTGGCTTCATGTCTGGTGTACAAGTGACCACACTGAAGAAGAGACTGCCCCCAGAGACGTAGGTTTCAGGGGTCAGAATCTCAAGATAATCAGGAATGAAGGTGCCTGGGGGTCCCCACACAAGCTCCCATCCTAATTACACCTGAAGAACCCCGGGTATTAAAAACTGTGGGGAGCCAATCTGTCGATTTCTTTTTAGATACTGGGACAACTTACTCTGTGCTTACTGAAGGCCCTGGCCCACTTTCTTCCTGATCTACTTCTGTAATGAGACTGTCTACGTGAGCCAAAAGATATTATTTCAGTTATTCTTTAAGTTGTAACTGAGGTTCTGTGTTATTTTCACACGAGTTTCTGATTGTGCTAGAGTCTCCCTCACTCCTTTTGGGGAGGGATATGTTGAACAAGGTCCATGCCTCTGTTTTCATGAATATGGGGCCCTCCCTTTCTCTCCCTTTAATTGAACAAAATGTAAATCCTAGAGTGTGGGCTGATCAAAAATCTGTGGGTCAAACACAAAATGCTATTCCTGTAGTTGTCAAGCTCAAAGACCCACACTTATTTCCACATAAGAAACATTATCCACTAAAACCTGAGATTAAAAGAGTTAAAACCCATCATCAAAAATTTAAAGGAACAGAGACTATTAATTCCCTTTAACAGTCCATGCAACACTCCTATTTTAGATATAAAAAAATCAAATGATAAATAGAGACTAGCTCAACATTTACAAATAATAAATGAGGCTGTACTTCCTTTACACCCTGTCTAATCCTTATACTCTATTGTCTAAAATTCCTGAACGAGCCAAATGTTTCTCAGTTATTGATTTGAAAGATGTCTTCTATTCAGTGCCTTTGGCTGAAAAAAGTCAATTTCTATTTGCCTTTAAAGACCCTATACAGCCAGCTTCTCAGTTAACCTGGACAGTTTTGCCCCAGGGATTTTGTGATGGTCCTCATTTATTTGGACAAAGTTTGTCATGAGATCTACAAAACTTTAATAATTGTGAAATAGTGGTGTTACAATATGTAGATGATATTGTGCTCTGTGCTGAAACAGAAAAAGCTTGTTCACGAGCCTCAAAAGATTTCTTAAACTTTCTGACAGGCTGCGGTTACATCAAGAGAAAAGGCTTAGCTTTGTCAACAATCTGTTAGATATTTGGGCCTAATCATATGAAAAGAGACTAGGGCCATAGGCTCTGAGAAAATTAAACCTAAACTAAATCACCTCCTACCTATAACTTTATGACAACTGAGAAGATTTTTGAAAATCACAGCCTGCTGTCACATTTGGATTCCGGGTTATGGGGGACTTGCCTGGCTTTTATATAAACTTATAGCTGAGACTCAGCAGGCTCAAACCGACCAACTGGTTTGGTCTCCAGAAACTCGAAAGGCTTTTAAGGTTCTTCAGACGTGTTCTCCTACAAGCTCTCACTTTGAGCTTGCCTACAGGGTCAAAATTTAATTTGTTTGTCACTGAAAGAAAAGGTATGGCCTTGGGAGTGTTGACACAACCTTGAGGGCCTCACCAGCAACCTATTGCTTATCTAAGCAGAGAATTAGATGTAATTTCACATGGGTGGCCCCACTGCCTAAGAGTAATTGGGGCAGCGGCTTTATTAGCACCTGAAGCTTTAAAAATAATTAACGGACTAAACCTTACTGTACTGACTTCTCATGATGTGAGTGGAATCTTAAATTCTAAGGTTAATATTTGGATGACAGACAGTCGGCTTCTTATATCAGTCATTGTTGTTAGAAAGACCAATAACTAACCTTAAAGTTTGTGGAAATTTAAATCCTGCCACTTTCCTTCCTGAGAAAGGAAAATGAAACACCTGATCACGATTGTTTCCAATTTCTAACTTTAAACTATGCAGCTTGGGAAGATCTAATGGATACCCCATTAGACAATCCTGACATGGAAATATTTACAGATGGCAGTTCTTTTGTTCGGGATGGAAAGCGTAAAGCAGTTTACTGCTGAACAGGTTTTAGAAGCAAAATCTCTCCCCTAGGGAACCAGTGCTCTCAGCGAAGCCTGTGGCTCTGACCCGAGCTCTAGAATTAAGCAAAGGGCAGCGAGTAAATATCTACACTGATTCTAAGTATGCTTATTTGACTTCACAAGCTCATGCTGCAATATGGAAAGAAAGACAGTTTAAAACAGCAACAGGAAAATCTATTAAGCATTTCAGAGATGAGAGACTTTTAACTGCTATATATTGTCCTAAAGAAGTAGCTGTTATGCATTGCAAAGGGCACAGCAGGGATGGGAATAGAGTAGCTAAAGGTAATCAGTTGGCTGACTGTCAAGCCAGAAAAAAAAAAAAAAAAAAAGCGGCACTTTACGAAACCCCTTCACTACAGATGCCTTTGATTTGGACAGGTCCTGTGGAACAGGAAAAACCACAATATACTGAGGAAGAATTAGACAGATATGAGAAAAGAAGAGCAAAGATTACTGATAAAGGATGATTACAGTCCGAGGATGGACAATTAATAATTCCTGAAAATGCTCAGTGGAAAATTCTTAAACATCAGAGTTTTCATTTGGGTGCAGAGAGTACTTACCAGATAGCTTCTCATGTGTTTGAAGGTAAAAAATGTAATAAATACTTTAAAGAACATTATCAAAAGGTGTGAGGTTTGTTAGAAAAATAACCCAAAGACAAAAGCTAGCAAAATCTGGATTACAACGAAGTGGGAAGTATCCTGGAAAGGACTGGGAAATTGATTTTACTCATATGCCAAAAGCTAATGGATATTCTTGCTTTCATGTTTGGGTGGATACTTTTACTGGATGGACTGAGGCTTTTCCCTGTCGTAGTCAAGAGGCTAAGGAGGTTATAAAGATTTTAATCCATGAAATTATCCCCAGGTTTGGGCTGCCACAGAGCCTTCAGTGTGACAATGGCTCCACCATTAAAGCTGATGTAACTCAGAGGATGTGTCTAAAGTTCTAGGAATAGAATATCACTTACACTGTTCCTGGAGACCCCAATCCTCAGGGAAGGTTGAAAAAGCTAATGACTTTATCAAAGACATTTGCGCCAATTAACTCAAGAAACGCAGGACAATTGGATTAAAGTCCTACCCATAGCTTTAATGAGGGCTCGAACTGCCCCTCAAAAGGAGGGACTGTCCCCCTTTGAATGTATTTATGGAAGGTCTTTCTTATGCAC
The DNA here is from genome assembly GCA_006410735.1 of Raphicerus campestris. Lineage (NCBI taxonomy): Eukaryota > Metazoa > Chordata > Mammalia > Artiodactyla > Bovidae > Raphicerus > Raphicerus campestris. Next base: position 12,008 of record SJYW01026978.1, read on the forward strand.
TGCACAGACATTGTTATAGACCCTGAAGCCTTGGAATTAATTAGTTATGTAACTCAGCTCTCAGCTTTTCAACAGGCATTAACAGAACTCTGGGAGACGACTTCTGACCCAGCCTCTGAGTAAAGCAAGCCTCAGAGCCAGGAACAAAGGTCCTCATAAAAACACTGGGGTCTGGGGGCCCATCCCTCGAGCCCCTCTGGGAAGGCCCTTACCAGGTTATTCTTTCTTTTCCTGCAGTTGTCAAAGTGCCAGGAATTGATTCATGGGTACATCACACTCGAGTTAAGAGATGGAACCCTGACCAGAACTAAGTGACGTCATTTATGTCTTTACTTTCTCTGCTCTGATTTTGCACTTTTCAGATGGGCCTGATAATCTATGTGAGCCTACTTCTGCTGACTCCAAAATTCTGAATCTACCGTTTGATCCTCAAGACAATGCCTTCCTGTCCTGGGCTCACTCCTATGCTGCATTCCACAATCAGTCTAACTGCTGGGTCTGTGGAGCACTCCCCTCTTCATCAGTGGAAGGCTTCCCATGGTGGACATCTCCACTTCAAGGAAAAGACTTTCTCCAAGTCTGCGAATACCTTTGACAACAATCCTATGTGATGCCTCTTCTTCATCTGATGACATCTAACAACCTTAACATGGACTGGTGCAACACTTTGTACTTTAACGATGGACATAATGTGACTTTAATTTTGATAATACATTGTCTTGGTTTAATGACTATTTTGCTACACATACGGCAAATAGGTCTAGATCTAATGGTTTTTTACCTGACGTTTATCAAATATGGGGTGAGGTTATATGGCTAACTCCTGAAAAAGGACGTCTAATATCTACTGCCTCTATATGCTGGGAACAGAGCCATCCCCAAAAGTTAGCCAACAACTTAATTACAATGATTGGAGACAATTGGGTTTTTGCCTCAGAAAATATGCAACATAATCATTCCCCTGTTTTCCAACCCCAGTTCAGGTCCTCCCTTTGTCTGGTCAGGCACTAATTGGGACTGGATATCTCAGTCATGCTGGCTTGGTCCAAACGGGACTTATTGGATATGTGGCTCTTACCTACGAACATGGCTTCTCCCTGGTTGGTTAGGGAGATGCACCCTGGGTCTAGCCTTTACTCACGGCTTTATATTTTCAGAGCTTCCAGAAAAGCCTGCTAATTTACCCCACCTTGCCTGTCTCCTGGACTGCCCACACCCCTTCAACCTAACTCTTGGGCCTGATCATAATCTAGTAGCCAAAATAGATAACTGACCTAAGATCATTTTCTTTGCACTTTATCCCCTGACTAATATCTATAGCCTATAGTTTCCCTACTTAGTTAATTCTACTACAGACAGTATTTTCCTCACATGATGTCTTATTTCCTTGGTCTTTTAACTCTTGCACAATTCCTACAGAAAATTCATCGGTAATTTGTGAGCCTAAGGAGGAAATAAAGCTTTCCACACTTCATTAATAAAGAATAGAACTGGTAATAAATCTAAAGCAAAGTGTTAAGTTTAAAAGTGAAATTATATATGACCAACAAATACCATCCACTTGCTTGCCCATACGTTTCTTAAGAATTCCCATGTCTCTATTATGTTTTCACTGTCTTTTAATTTAGTCTCTTTCCTTCCTCAAGTACGAGTATTAAATTTTCAAAAGAAAGGATTTTTTAAAATTTAAATTTATTTATTTTAATGGGAGGCTAATTACTTTACAATATTGTATTGGTTTTGCCATACATCAACATGAATCTGCCACGGGGGTACACATGTTCCACATTCTGAACTCCCCTCCCACCTCCTTTCCCATACCACCCCTCTGTGTCATCCCAGTGCACCAGCCCTGAGCATCCTGTATCATGCATCAAACCTAGACTGGCGATTCGTTTCATATATGATAATATACATGTTTCAATGCCATCTCCCAAATCATCCCACCCACACCCTCTCCCACAGAGTCCGTAAGACCGTTTTATACATCTGTGCCTCTTTTGCTGTCTCACATACAGGGTTATCATTACCATCTTTCTAAATTCCATATATAAGCCTTGGTATACTGTATTGGTGCATTTCTTTCTGGCTTACTTCATTCCGTATAACAGGCTCCGGATTCATCCACTTCATTAGAATTGATTCAAATGGTCCTTTTTAATGGCTGAGTAATACTCCATTGTGTACCACAATTTTCTTATGCATTCATCTGCTGATGGACATCTAGGTTGTTTCCATGTCCTGGCTATTATACACAGTGCTGCGATGAACATTGGGGTAGAAGTGTCTCTTTCAATTTTGATTTCTCAGTGTATATGCCCAGCAGTGGGATTGCTGGGTCATAAGGCAGTTTTCTTTCCAGTTTTTTAAGGAATCACCACACTGTTCTCCATAGTGGCTGTTCAGTTCAGTTCAGTCGCTCTGTCCTGTCTGACTCTTTGCGACCCCATGAATCGCAGCACGCCAGGCCTCCCTGTCCATCACCATCTCCCGGAGTTCACCCAGATTCAGGTCCAATGAGTCAGTGATGCCATCCAGCCATCTCATTTTCTGTTGTCCCCTTCTTCTCCTGCCCCCAATCTGCCCCAACATCAAACTCTTCCAATGATTCAACTCTTTACATGAGGTGGCCAAAGTACTGGAGTTTCAGCTTTAGCATCATTCCTTCCAAAGAAATCCCAGGGCTGATCTCCTTCAGAATGGACTGGTTGGATCTCCTTGCAGTCCAAGGGACTCTCAAGAGACTTCTCCAACACCACAGTTCAAAAGCATCAATTCTTTGGCACTCAGCCTTCTTCACAGTCCAACTCTCACATCCATATATGACCACAGGAAAAACCATAGCCTCGACTAGATGGACCTTTGTTGGCAAAGTAATGTCTCTGCTTTTGAATATGCTATCTAGGTTGGTCATAACTTTTCTTCCAAGGAGTAAGCGTCTTTTAATTTCAAGGCTGCAGTTACCATCTGCAGTGGTTTTGGAGCCCTCCCCAAAATAAAGTCTGACACTGTTTTCACTGTTTCCCCATCTATTTCCCATGAATTGATGGGACCAGATGTCATGATCTTCGTTTTCTGAATGTTGAGCTTTAAGTCAACTTTATCACTCTCCACTTTCACTTTCATCAAGAGGTTTTTTAGCTCCTCTTCACTTTCTGCCATAAGGGTGGTGTCATCTGCATATCTGAGGTTATTGAGATTTCTCCTGGCAATCTTTATTCCAGCTTGTGTTTCTTCCAGTCCAACTTTTCTCATGATGTACTCTGCATATAAGTTAAATGAGCAGGGTGACAATATACAGACTTGACGCACTCCTTTTCCTATTTGGAACGAGTCTGTTGTTCCATGTCCAGTTCTAACTTGCTTCCTGACCTGCATATAGATTTCTCAAGAGGCAGGTAACGTGGTCTGGTATTCCCATCTCTTTCAGAATTTTCCACAGTTTATTGTGATCCACACAGTCAAAAGCTTTGGCATAATCAGTAAAGGAGAAGTAGATGTTTTTCTGGAACTCTCTTGCTTTTTCCATGATCCAGTGGATGTTGGCAATTTGAACTCTGCTTCCTCTGCCTTTTCTACAACCAGCTTGAACATCAGGAATTTCACGGTTCATGTATTGCTGAGGCATGGCTTGGAAAATTTTGAGATTTACTTTACTAGCGCGTGAGATGAGTGCAATTGTGTGGTAATTGGAGCATTCTTTGGCATTGCCTTTCTTGCTATTGGAATGAAAACTGACCTGTTCCAGTCCTGTGGCCATTGCTGAGTTTTCCAAATTTGTTCGCATATTGAGTGCAGCACTTTCACAGCATCATCTTTTAGGATTTGAAATAGCCTAACTTGAGTTCCATCACCTCCACTAGCTTTGTTCATAGTGATGCTTTCTAAGGCCCACTTTACTTCACATTCCAGGATGTCTGGCTCTAGCTGAGTGATCACACCCTCGTGATTATCCGGGTCGTGAAGATCTTTTTTGTACAGTTCTTCTGTGTATTCTTGCGACCTCTTCTTAATATCTCCTGCTTCTGTTAGGTACAGATCATTTCTGTCCTTTATCGAGCCCATCTTTGCATGAAATGTTCCCTTGGTATCTCTGATTTACTTGAAGAGATCTCTAGTCTTTTCCATTCTGTTCTTTTCCTCTATTTCTTTGCATTGATCGCTAAAGAAGGCTTTCTTATCTCTCCTTGCTGTTCTTTGGAACTCTGCATTGAGATGCTTATATCTTTCCTTTTCTCCTTTGCTTTTCACCTCTCTTCTTTTCACATCTATTTGTAAGGCCTCCCCAGACAGCCATTTTGCTTTTTTGCATTTCTTTTCCATGGGGATGGTCTTGATCCCTGTCTCCTGTACAATGTCATGAACCTCTATCCATAGTTCATCAGGCACTCTGTCTATCAGNCTATTTGTAAGGCCTCCCCAGACAGCCATTTTGCTTTTTTGCATTTCTTTTCCATGGGGATGGTCTTGATCCGTGTCTCCTGTACAATATCATGAACCTCTATCCATAGTTCATCAGGCACTCTGTCTATCAGATCTAGGCCCTTAAATCTATTTCTCACTTCCACTGTATAGTCAGAGGGATTTGATTTAGGTCATACCTGAACGGTCTAGTAGTTTTCGCTCCTTTCTTCAATTTAAGTCTGAATTTGGTAATAAGGAGTTCATGATCTGAACCACAGTCAGCTCCTGGTCTGGTTTTTGTTGACTGTTTAGAGCATCTCCATCTTTTGCTGCAGAGAATATAATCAATCTGATTTCGGTGTTGACCATCTGGTGATGTCCATGTGTAGAGTCTTCTCTTGTGTTGTTGGAAGAGGGTGTTTGCTATGACCAGTGTATTTTCTTGGAAAAACTCTATTAGTCTTTGCCCTGCTTCATTCCATATTCCAAGGTCAAATTTACTTGTTACTCCAGGTGTTTCTTGACTTCCTACATTTGCATTCCAGTCCCCTAGAATGAAGACATCTTTTTTGGGTATTAGTTCTAAAAGGTCTTGTAGATCTTCATAGAATCATTCAACTTCAGCTTCTTCAGTGTTACAGGTTGGGGCATAGACTTGGATTACTGTGATATTGAATGGTTTGCCCTGGAAATGAACAGAGATCATTTTGTCGTTTTTGAGATTGCATCCAAGTATTGCATTTCAGACTCTTTTGTGGACCATGATGGCTACTCCATTTTTTTCCGAGGGATTCGTGCCCACAGTAGTAGATATAATGGTCATCTGAGTTAAATTCACCCATTCCAGTTCATTTTAGTTTGCTGATTGGTTCACCCTTGCCATCTCTTGTTTGACCTCTTCTAATTTGCCTTGATTCATGGACCTGACATTCCAGGTTCCTATGCAATATTGCTCTTTATAGCATTGGACCTTGCTTCTATCACCATTCACATCCACAGCTGGGTATTGTATTTGCTTTGGCTCCATCCCTTCATTCGTTCTGGAGTTATTTCTTCACTGATCTCCAGTAGCATATTGGGCACCTACTGACCTGGGGACTTCCTCTTTCAGTATCCTATCATTTTGCCTTTTCATATTGTTCATGGGATTCTCAAGGCAAGAACACTGAAGTGGTTTGCCATTCCCTTCTCCAGGGGACCACATTCTGTCAGACCTCTCCACCATGACCTGCCTGTCTTGGGTCACTCCACAGGCATGGCTTGGTTTCATTGAATAAGACAAGGCTGTGGTCCTAGTGTGATTAGATTGACTAGTTTTCTGTGAGTATGATTTCAGTGTGTCTGATGCCCTCTTGCAACACCTACCATCTTACTTGGGTTTCTCTTACCTTGGGTGTGAGGTATCTCTTCAGGGCTGCTCCAGCAAAGCACAAGTGCTGCTTCTTACCTTTGATGAGGGGTGTCTCCTTACTGCCGCCCTTCCTGACCTTCAACGTGGGATGCCTCCTCTAGGCCCCCCTGCGCCCAGGCAGCCACCACTCCTTGGACATGGGGTGGCTCCTCCCGGCTGCCGCTCCTGGCCTGGGTACCAGGTGGATCCTCTCAGCCGCCCCTCCTGACATCGGTCGAGGGTAGCTCCTCTCAGAAGTCGCCACTGACCTAGGAGGCGGGGTAGCTCCTCTCGGCCGTGCTTAGTGCGCCGGCCAGTTGCAGCTGCCTGCTTGCATTCCCACCAACAGTGTAAGAGGGTTCCCTTTTCTCCACACCCTCTCCTGCATTTATTGCTTGTAGACTTTTGGGTCACACAAATTCTGTCTGGTGTGAAATGGTACCTCACTGTGGTTTTGATTTGCATTTCTCTGATAATGAGTGATGTTGAGCATCTTTTCATGTTTGTTAGCTATCTGTATGTCTTCTTTGGAGAAATGTTTATTTAGTTCTTTGACCTATTTTTTGATTGGGTTGTTTATTTTTGCAGATTTGAGCTACAGGAGTTGCTTGTATATTTTTGAGATTAATTGTTTGTCAGTTGCTTCATTTGCTATTATTTTCTCCCATTCTAAAGGCTGTCTTTTCACCATGCTTATAGTTTCCTTTTTTGTGCAGTTCAGTTCAGTTCAGTTGCTCAGTCGTGTCTGACTCTTTGCGACCCCATGAACTGCAGCACGCCAGGCCTCCCTGTCCATCACTATCTCCTGGAGTTCACTCAGATTCACGTTCCTCAAGTCAGTGATGCTATCCAACCATCTCATCCTCTGTCATCCTGTTCTTCTCCTGCCCCCAATCCTTCCCAGCATCAGAGTCTTTTCCAGTGAGTCAACTCTTCGCATGAGGTGGCCAAAGTACTGGAGTTTCAGCTTTAGCATCAGTCCTTCCAAAGAAATCCCAGGGCTGATCTCCTTCAGAATGGACTGGTTGGATCTCCTTGCAGTCCAAGGGACTCTCAAGAGTCTTCTCCAACACCACAGTTCAAAAGCATCAATTCTTCAGTGCTCATCCTTTTTCACAGTCCAACTCTCACATCCNGTTGGATCTCCTTGCAGTCCAAGGGACTCTCAAGAGTCTTCTCCAACACCACAGTTCAAAAGCATCAATTCTTCAGTGCTCATCCTTTTTCACAGTCCAACTCTCACATCCATACATGACCACAGGGAAAACCATAGCCTTGACTAGACAGAACTTAGTCGGCAAAGTAATGTCCCTGCTTTTGAATATGCTATCTAGCTTGGTCATAACTTTTCTTTCAGGAAGTAAGCATCTTTTAATTTCATGGCTGCAGTCACCATCTGCAGTGATTTTGGAGCACCCCCAAATAAAGTCTGACACCGTTTCCACTGTTTTTCCATCTATTTCCCATGAAGTGATGGGACCAGATGCCATGATCTTTGTTTTCTGAATGTTTACCTTTAAACCAACTTTTTCACTTTCCTCTTTCACTTTCATCAAGAGACTCTTTAGTTCTTCTTCACTTTCTGCCATAAGGGTGGTATCATCTGCATATCTGAGGTTATTGGGATTTCTTCTGGCAATCTTGATTCCAGTTTGTGTTTCTTCTAGTCCAGCATTTCTCATGATGTATTCTGCATATAAGTTAAATAAGCAGGGTGACAGTATAGAGCCTTGACATACTCCTTTTCCTTTTGGAACCAGTCTGTTGTTCCATGTCCAGTTCTAACTGTTGCTTCCTGACCTGCATATAGACTTCTCAACAGGCAAGTTAGGTGGTCTGGTATTCCCATCTCTTTCAGAATTTTCCACAGTATATTGTGATCCACATAATCAAAGGCTTTGGCATAGTCAATAAAGCAGAAATAGATGTTTTCCTGAAACTCTCTTGCTTTTTCCATGACCAGTGGATGTTGGCAATTTGATCTCTCGTTCCTCTGCCTTTTCTAAAACCAGCTTGAACATCAGGGAGTTCACGGTCCACATATTGCTAAAGCCTGGCTTGGAGAATTTTGAGCATTATTTTACTAGTGTGTGAGATGAGTGCAATTGTGCAGTAGTTTGAGCATTCTTTGGCATTGCCTTTCTTTGTTATTGGAATGAAAACTCACAATTTTCAGTCCTGTGGCCACTGCTGAGTTTTCCAAATTTGCTGGCATATTGAGTGCCACACTTTCACTGCATCATCTTTCAGGTTTTGAAACAGCTCAACTCGAATTCCATCACCTCCACTAGCTTTGTTCATAGTGATGCTTCCTAAGGCCCTCTTGACTTCACATTCCAGGATGTCTGGCTCTAGATTAGTGATAACATCATCATGATTATCTGGGTCTTGAATATCATCTTTGCACAGTTCTTCCGTGTATTCTTTCCACCTATTCTTAATATCTTCTGCTTCTGTTAGGTCCAGACCATTTCTGTCCTTTACTGAGCCCATCTTTGCATGAAATGTTCCCTTGGTATTTAATTTTCTTGAAGAGATCTCTAGTCTTTTTCCATTCTGTTCTTTTTCTCTATTTCTTTGCATTGATCGCTGAAGAAGGCTTTCTTATCTCTTCTTGCTATTCTTGGAGATATCCCCTCGTCCAAGGTAAGGAGCAGTGGCTGTGCTTTGCTGGAGCAGCTGTGAAGAGATACCCCACGCCCAAAGTAAGAGAAACCCAAATAGAATGATAGGTGTTGCAAGTGGGCATCAGAGGGCAGATACACTGAAACCATATTCACAGAAAATTAGTCAATCTAGTCACACAAGGAAACCAGCCTTGTCTAACTCAATGAAACCAAGCCATGCCTGCGGGGCAACCCAAGATGGGCGGGTCATGGTGGAGAGGTCTGA
>SJYW01026984.1:11425-42704 GCA_006410735.1 Raphicerus campestris
TTTCATATTGTCCTGTAGGTCTCTGAGGTTTTCCTCATTTCTTTTAATTCTTTTTCCTTGCTGATTCATTTATTTCTACCATTCTATCTTCTATTTCACTTATCCTATCTTCTGCCTCCGTTATTCTACTATTTGTTGCCTCCAGGGTGTTTCTGATCTCATTTATTGTATTATTCATTAGATGATGACTCTTTTTTATTTCTTCTAGGTCCTTGTTAAACCTTTCTTGCATCTTCTCAATCCTTGACTCCAGGCTATTTATCTGTGATTCCATTTTGATTTCAAGATTTTGGCTCATTTTCACTATCAATATTCGGAATTCTTTCTCAGGTAGATTCCCTATCTCTTCCTCTTTTGTTTGGTTTGATGGACATTTCTCCTGTTCTTTTCCTGCTGCGTATTCCTCCATCTTTTCATCTGAGTTATATTGCTGCGTTTGGGGTGGTCTTTCTAAATTCTGGGAATTTGTGGAGTTCTCTTTATTATTGACCTTCCTCCCTGTGTGTGGGTTTGTATCAGTGGCTTGTCAAGGTTTCTTGATTAGGGAGGCTTGTGTTGGAGTTCTGGTGAGTGGAGATGGATTTCTTCTCTCTGGAGTGCTGTTATGTGTCTGGTAATGGATTATGAGTCATCAATGGTTTTGGAGTATTTTGAGTTGCCTGTATATTGAAGCTCAGGGTCGTGTTCTTATGTTGCTGGTGAATTTGCATGGTATGTCTTGCTCTGGGACTTGTTGGCCCTTGGGTGGTGCTCAGTTTCAGTGTAGGTATGAAGGCGTTTGATGAGCTCCTACTTGATAATGTTCCCTGTATTCAGGAATTCTCTGATGCTCTTGGGATTTGGACTTAAGCCTCCTGATTCTGGTTTTCAGATTTACTTTTACAATAGCCTCATGACTTCTCCGTCTATACAGCACTGATGTTAAAACATCTAGGTTAAAGATGGTAGTTTTCTCCACCTTTAGGGTCCCCCCTAGAGGATCACTGAGTTTCTTGGGGGAGAGTAGAGGGAGGGGGTAGTTAGAGATGACTGGAATGGGATGAGGTGGAATCAGAAGAGGAGAGAGCAAGCTAGCCCGTGACCACTTTCTTGTGTGCGCTCCACAGTCTGGACCTCTCAGAAGTGGTCAGAGAGTTATACAGGGAAGAGGAGAGAGATGAAGAAGACAGAGGTAGTCAGGGGGGTAAAAGAGGCAGATGAAAAGGAGGGATACAGATCTAGCCAGTAACCGGTTCACTGAGTGTTCTCCGCCTTCTGGAACACACAGAGGTTCATAAAGTTGTGTAAAGAGAAGGAGGGGGAGGTAGGAGACAGAGGCCACCTGGTGGAGAAAAAAGAGAGTCTGATGGAGGAGAGAGGGGTCAAGCCAGTAATCTCGCACTCATGTAAAGTTGGGTACTGAAGATTAGGTTTTTAAACGTACAAAATTGGCAACAAATACCAAAATGCAAAGATTAAAAATCTGTAGTAGAGATTGGATTTTCAAAAATAAAATAGTAATGGAAAGATGAAGGAGAGAAAAGAGAAGAAAAAATAAAAGGAAAGGGAAAAAAAGAAAGCCGCCTGAAATATTAAAAGACAACAGCCTCTACCACAAGAAGACTATATACAGTGTTTGCTTTAAAAATAGGGTGGTTTTTCTTTTGAAAAGTAATAATAGGTTATAAAAATAATAAATAGAGATATAGAGGGCTTAAAAATTTAAGATAGTTTAAAAAAGGAGAGAGATGGAAAAGAAGAAAAAAATTTTTTTCAAAAAAAATTTTTTTTAAAGTCTTTAAAAAAAAAAGAAAGAAAGAAATCACGCTTCCACATCAACCCTCCCTCCACCCTCCAAAAAAAAGGTTCATAAAAGTAGTAAAGGTATATTTGGCCCTTTCTCTGGTGTTGTGATCTGTGTGGGGTCGCTACCAAGGCAGTTCCCTCTGTTTGATTTCCTCTGTTTGCTGGTCTCTTCTGTGTCTGATTTCCGTCTTGACAGGGATGGTGGTGATGGACGGGGCCTGTCCTAGGCTTCATGCACCTCCCAGGTCTAAGCCACTCAGGTTCAGTGCTCAGGAAGCCCTCCGGGGCACAGATTTGGTTGGACCTGCGCTCTGTGCCCTTCCCCGTTCCGAGTAGCTAGGGAGTTGGGCAAGCACAATTGCCACGATTTCTGGGCTTATCGTGCTGCTCAGATTTCTGGGAGTGCTTCTGGGGCTCCTTCTCAGGCGGATGATGATTGTCCAGAGCCCCCCAGAAGTCTTAGTTAGCAAAGAAACCTGCTTGCAATTTGGTAGGTACTGTCTCTCTTGCGCTTCAATTGCCCCCCTTCCAGCACTTATGGCTCTGTCTGCCCGTCACCAGAGGGGGATGGTCTGCGACCAGCTATTTCCAATCGGTCCTTTGCTCTGTGCATGGGACTGTCGTGGTGTCTTATGTTCGAGCATTCCGCGTGGTACTATCCCACAATCTGGTTTGCTAGTCCAGGTTAGTTCGTTCTGGCCGCGTTACGACCCGATTCTCTTAAAAAGCCCTGAAGCTTGCATTTCTCCGGCCTGTTTGTTAGAAAGCACTGCGGCTGGCGGGTCCCGTTCCTCCCTGCCCAACCCCCACTCGCTGGTGTTGGATGCAGGCGTTTGCGCTGCTTATCCACTGGGGGATTTATGTTGGATTCATAATCTGTTGGTTTCAATTATTTATTTTTCCTTCCTGTTATGTTGCCATCTGTGCTTCCCAGGCTCGACACAGACACAGCTGCGAGAATGTTTCCTGGAGCTTGGAAACCTCTCATTTTAAGAGTCTCTTCCCGGGATGGGATTCCCTTCCCAGGACGGGGCTCCCTCCCTACCTCCTTTGTCTCTTTTCTCGTCCCTTATATTTATTCCTACCTGTTTTTGAAGCCAATGATCTGCTTTGCTAGATGCCTGATGTCCTCTACCAGCATTCAGAAGTTGTTTTGTGGAATTTATTCAGCATTGAAATGTTCTTTTGATGAAGTAGTGAGGGAGAAAGTGTTCTCCCTGTCCTATTCTTCCACCATCTTTTTCCATCCNCTTTAAAAAAAAAAGAAAGAAAGAAATCACGCTTCCACATCAACCCTCCCTCCACCCTCCAAAAAAAAGGTTCATAAAAGTAGTAAAGGTATATTTGGCCCTTTCTCTGGTGTTGTGATCTGTGTGGGGTCGCTACCAAGGCAGTTCCCTCTGTTTGATTTCCTCTGTTTGCTGGTCTCTTCTGTGTCTGATTTCCGTCTTGACAGGGATGGTGGTGATGGACGGGGCCTGTCCTAGGCTTCATGCACCTCCCAGGTCTAAGCCACTCAGGTTCAGTGCTCAGGAAGCCCTCCGGGGCACAGATTTGGTTGGACCTGCGCTCTGTGCCCTTCCCCGTTCCGAGTAGCTAGGGAGTTGGGCAAGCACAATTGCCACGATTTCTGGGCTTATCGTGCTGCTCAGATTTCTGGGAGTGCTTCTGGGGCTCCTTCTCAGGCGGATGATGATTGTCCAGAGCCCCCCAGAAGTCTTAGTTAGCAAAGAAACCTGCTTGCAATTTGGTAGGTACTGTCTCTCTTGCGCTTCAATTGCCCCCCTTCCAGCACTTATGGCTCTGTCTGCCCGTCACCAGAGGGGGATGGTCTGCGACCAGCTATTTCCAATCGGTCCTTTGCTCTGTGCATGGGACTGTCGTGGTGTCTTATGTTCGAGCATTCCGCGTGGTACTATCCCACAATCTGGTTTGCTAGTCCAGGTTAGTTCGTTCTGGCCGCGTTACGACCCGATTCTCTTAAAAAGCCCTGAAGCTTGCATTTCTCCGGCCTGTTTGTTAGAAAGCACTGCGGCTGGCGGGTCCCGTTCCTCCCTGCCCAACCCCCACTCGCTGGTGTTGGATGCAGGCGTTTGCGCTGCTTATCCACTGGGGGATTTATGTTGGATTCATAATCTGTTGGTTTCAATTATTTATTTTTCCTTCCTGTTATGTTGCCATCTGTGCTTCCCAGGCTCGACACAGACACAGCTGCGAGAATGTTTCCTGGAGCTTGGAAACCTCTCATTTTAAGAGTCTCTTCCCGGGATGGGATTCCCTTCCCAGGACGGGGCTCCCTCCCTACCTCCTTTGTCTCTTTTCTCGTCCCTTATATTTATTCCTACCTGTTTTTGAAGCCAATGATCTGCTTTGCTAGATGCCTGATGTCCTCTACCAGCATTCAGAAGTTGTTTTGTGGAATTTATTCAGCATTGAAATGTTCTTTTGATGAAGTAGTGAGGGAGAAAGTGTTCTCCCTGTCCTATTCTTCCACCATCTTTTTCCATCCCCTCACCAGTTTCCTAAAATGTTGATGTTCACTCGTCATCCTTGTTTAATCACTTCCAATTTACCTTGATTCATGGACCTAACATTACAGGTTCCTATGCAATATTGCAATGGGAATAAGCGCAGGTGGCTGCGATGGCACACAAGCACAGCCGACAGGAGCTACCCCACATCCGAGGTCAGGGGTAGAAGCCAGGAGGACCCAATGCCCGAAGAGCAGTGGCCAAGAGGAGCTACCCCATGCCAAGGAGTGGTGGCTGCGTGGGTGTAGGAGGGCCTAAAGAAGCTATTTCATCTTCAAGTTCAGGAGGGGCGGTAGTGAGGAGATATCTCTTGTCCAAGGTAAGGAGAGGGAGCTGCACTTTGCTGGAGCAGCCGTGAAGAGATACTCCACGTCCAAGGTAAGATAAACCCAAGTAAGATGATAGATGTTGCAAGAGGACATCAGAGGGCAGACACACTGAAACCTTAATCACAGAAAACTAGTCAATCTAATCACACGAGGACCACAGCCTTGTCTAACTCCATGAAATTAAGCCATGCCCTGTAGAGCCACCCAAGATGGGCAGGTCATGGTGGAGAGGTCTGACAGAATGTGGTCCACTGGAGAAAGGAATGGCAAACCACTTCATTATTCTTTCCTTGAGACCCCATGAAGAGTATGAAAAGGCAAAATATTAGGATGCTGAAAGAGGAACTTCCCAGGTTAGTAGGTGTCCAATATGCTACTGGAGATCAGTGGAGAAATAACTCCAGAAAAAATGAAGGGATGGAGCCAAAGCAAAAACAATACCCAGCTGTGGATGTGACTGGTGATAGAAGCAAGGTCCAAAGCTGTAAAGAGCAATATTGCATAGGAACCTGGAATGTCAGGTCCATGAATCAAGGCAAATAGGAAGTGGTCAAACAAGAGATGGCAAGGGTGAATGTCGACATTCTAGGAATCAGCGAACTAAAATGGACTGGAATGGGTGAAATTAACTCAGATGATCATTATATCTACTACTGTGGATAGGAATCCCTTAGAAGAAATGGAGTCACTATCATGCTCAACAAAAGAGTCCAAGATGCAGGACTTGGTTGCAGTCTCAAAAACGACAGAATGATCTCTATTTCCAATGCAAACCATTCAATATCAAGGTAATCCAAGTCTACGCCCCTACCAGTAATGTTGAAGAAGCTGAAGTTAAATAGTTCTATGGAGACCTACAAGACCTTTTAGAACTAACACCTTAAAAAGATGTCCTTTTCACTATACGGGACTAGAATGCAAAAGTAGGAAGTCAAGAAACACCTGGAGTAACAGGCAAATTTGGCCATGGGATATGGAATGAAGCAGGGCAAAGGCTAATCGAATTTTGCCAAGAGAATGCACTGGTCATAGCAAACAGCTTTTTCCAACAACACAAGAGAAGACTCTACACATGGAAATCACCAGACGGTCGACACTGAAATCAGATTGATTATATTCTTTGCAGCCAAAGATGGAGAAGCTCTATACAGTCAGAAAAAAAACAAGACCAAGAGCTGACTGTGGCTCAGATCATGAGCTCCTTATTATCAAATTCAGATTTAAATTGAAGAAAGTAGGGAAAACCACTAGATCATTCAGGTATGACCTAAATTCCTTATGATTACACAGTGGAAGTGAGAAATAGATTTAAGGGACCAGATCTGATAGATAGAGTGCCTGATGAACAATGGACGGTGGTTTGTGACATTGAACAGGAGACAGGGATCAAGACCATCCTCATGGAAAAGAAATGCAAAAAAGCAAAATGGCTGTCTGGGGAGGCCTTACAAACAGCTGTGAAAAGAAGAAAAGCTAAAAGCAAAGGAGAAAAGGAAAGATATAGACATCTGAATGCAGAGTTCCAAAGAATAGCAAAAAGAGATAAGAAAGCCCTCTTCAGTGATCAATGCAAAGAAATAGAGGGAAAGAACAGAATAGGAAAGACTAGAGATCTCTTCAAGAAAATCAGAGATACCAAGGGAATATTTCATGCAAAGATGGGCTCAACAAAGGACAGAAATGGTAAGGAACTAACAAAAGCAGAAAATATTAAGAAGAGATGGCAAGAATACACAGAAGAATTATAGAAAAAAAGATCTTCATGACAAAGATAATCACGATGGTGTGATCACTCACCTAGAGCCAGACATCCTGGAACATGAAGTCAAGTGGGCCAAAGAAAGCATCACTACAAACAAAGCTAGTGGAGGTAATGGAATTCCAGGTGAGCTGTTTTAAACCCTGAAAGATGATGCTGTGAAAGTGCTGCATTCAATATGCCAGCAAATTTGAAAATTTTGCAGTAGCCACAGGTTTGGAAAAGATCCATTTTCATTCCAATTCCAAAGAAAGGCAATACCAAAGAATGCTCAAACTACCACACAATTGCACTCATCTCACACGCTAGTAAAGTAATGGTCAAAATTCTCCAAGCCACGCATCAGGAATAAGTGAATCATGAACTTCCAGACGTTCAAGCTGGTTTTGGAAAAGGCAGAGGAAGAAGGATCAAATTGCCAACATCCGCTGGATCATGGAAAAAACAAGAGTTCCAGAAAAACATCTCTTTCTGCTTTATTGACTCTGCCAAAGCCTTTGACTGTGTGGATCACAAGAAACTGTGGAAAATTCTGAAAGAGATGGGAATAGACCACCAGACCTGCCTCTTGTGAAACCTATATGTGGTCAGGAAGTTACAGGTAGAACTGGACATGGAACAACAGACTGGTTCCAAATAGGAAAAGGAGTACGTCAAGGATGTATATTGTCACCCTGCTTATTTAACTTATATGCAGGGTACATCATGAGAAATGCTGGGCTGGAAGAAGCACAAGCTGGAATCAAGATTGCTGGGAGAAATATCAATAACCTCAGACACGCAGATGACACCACCCTTGAGGCAGAAAGTGAAGAGGAACTCAAAAGCCTCTTGATGAAAGTGAAAGAGGAGAGTGAAATCGTTGGCTTAAAGCTCAACATTCAGAAAACAAAGATCATGATATCTGGTCCCATCACTTCATGGGAAATAGATGGGGAAACAATGGAAAGAGTGTCCGACTTTATTTTGGGGGGCTCCAAAATCACTGCAGATGATGATTCAGCCATGAAATTAAAAGATGCCTACTCCTTGGAAGGAAAGTTATGACCAACCTGGATAGCATACTCAAAAGCAGAGACATTACTTTGCCAACAAAGCTCCATCTAGTTAAGTCTATGGTTTTTCCTGTGGTCATGTATGGATGTGAGAGCTGGACTGTGAAGAAGGCTGAGTGCCAAAGAATTGATGCTTTTGAACTGAGGTGTTGGAGAATCTCTTGAGAGTCCCTTGGACTGCAAGGAGATCCAGTCAGTCAATTCTAAAGGAGATCAGCCCTGGGTGATCTTGGAAGGATTGATGCTAAAGCTGAAACTCCAATATTTTGGCCACCTCATGCGAAGAGTTGACTCATTGGAAAAGACTTTGATGCTGGGAGGGATGAGGGGCAGGAGGAGAAGGGGATGACAGAGGATGAGATGGCTGGATGGCATCACTGACTCGATGGACATGAGTTTGAATGAACTCCGGGAGTTGGTGATGGACAGGGAGGCCTGGCGTGCTGCAATTCATGGGGTCGCAAAGAGTCGGACACAACTGAGCAACTGAACTGAACTGATGCAACATTGTTCTTTACAGCATCAGACTTTACTTTCAGCACCAAACACATATGCAACCGAGTGCTGTTTCCACTTTGGCTCAGCTTCTTCATTCCTTCTGGAGCTATTTCTCCCTTCTTCTCCAGTAGCATACGGGCACCTACCAACCTGCGGAGTTTATCTTTCAGTGTCATATCTTTTTGCCTTTCCATAGAGAAGCAAAAGGCACAGAAAAATGGAAAGATACACCCATTTGAATTCAAGTTTAACAAGGAGATATAAGAAAATCTTCCTAAATGAACAATGTAAAGAAACAGAGGAAAACAACAGAATGGGAAAGACTAGAGATCTCTTTTTTTAAAAAAAAATAAGGAATATTTCATGCAAAGATGGGTACAAAAAAGGAAAGAAATGCTATGGACCTAACAAAAGCAGAAGATATTAAGAAGTGGTGGCAAGAATACACAAAACGACTATACAAAAAAGATCTTAATGATCTGGATAACCACAGTGGTGTTACCACTAACCTAGAGGCAGACATCTTCGAGTGTGAAATCAAGTGAACCTTAGGAAGCATCACTGTGAACAAAGGTAGTGGAGGTGATGGGATTCCAGCTGAGCTATTTCGCATCCTAAAATATGATGCTGCAACAGTGCTGCACTCAATATGTCAGCAAAATTTGAAAACTCAGCAGTGGCCACAGGATTGGAAAAGGTCAGTTTTCATTTCAATACCAAAGAAAGGCAATGCCTAAGAATGTTCAAATTGCCACACATTTGTACTCATTTCACATGCCAGCACAATAATGCTCAAAATCCTCCAAGGTAGGCTTTAACAGTGCATGAACTGAAAACGTCCAGAAGCACAAGCTGGATTTAGAAAAACTAGAGAAACTAGGCGTCAAATTGCCAACATCCATTGGATCTTGGGAAAGCAAGAGAGTTCCAGAAAAACATCTACTTTTGCTCTATTGACTACGCTAAAGCCTTTGCGTGTGTGAATGGCAACAAACTGGAAAATTCTTAAAAATATGGAAATACCAGACCACTTTACTAGCCTCCTGAGAAACCTGTATGCATATCAAGAAGCAACAGAACCAGACATGGAACAATGGATTTGTTCCAAATTGGGGAAGGAGTACATAAAGGCTGTATATTGTCACCCTGCTTATTTAACTTATATGTGATAGAGAAGCCATAATTGTAGGCAGCACAGAAATTTTTTAGCTAAAAAAGAATAATGCAGGGAGCTCAACCTGATGCTGTGTGACAACCTGGAGGGGTAGTATGGTGTGGGAGGGAGGCTCAAGATGGATACTCCAGTATTCTTGCCTGGAAAATCCCATGGACAGAGAAGCCTGGCAGGCTACAATCCATGGGACTGCAAAAGAGGCGAACACGATTTAGCTACTCAACAACAACAGCAACAACAAACGTGGTAGATATTGGGGACATAAGCTGAATAATTGTATGACACCAAAGACCAGTTATAAAACTCAGTGGCATGAATAAAATCTATTATCAAGAAGAACAGTTAAACTGGTGATACAGAAAAATTACAGAGCCAAAACAAAAACATTGGTTTCAGACTTTACTCTGTAGTTGAATTCTATAAGTTACTTTAGCTGCCAAAGGCAGTTTTTCCTCATTAATAGAGCCTTTTTAAAAAATACTTGAGAAGATGAATGTTGCTTAAGACAAAGGTCTTAAGAAATCCAATTTTTCCTACCAAATAAATGGAAGTTTCCAAATATTTCTCACCCATGTTTGGGGAAAATTTAGGGAAAGTAGAAAAATAGAAAAAAAAAGGGGGGGGGGGAATTGTCCATGCATCAGCTATTAAGAAAGCTTAATCGAGTTACTTAAATTATATGCTGAATTTTTTAATTTTATTTTATTTTACAATATTGTATTGGTTTTGCCATACATCAACATAAATCCACCACGGGTGTACATGTGCTCCCAATCCTAACCCCCCTCAACCTTCCTCCCCATTACCATCCCTCTGGGTCATCCCAGTGCACCAGCCCCAAGCATCTTGTATCCTGCATCAAACTTAGACTGGTGATTCATTTTTTATATGATATTATACATGTTTCAATGCCATTCTCCCAAATCATCCCACCCTCTCCCTCTCGCACAGAGTCCAAAGACTTCTGTACATCTGTGTCTCTTTTGCTGTCTCGCATACAGGGTTATCATTACCATCTTACTAAATTCCATATATATATGCTGAATTTAAATCAAAGAGTGCAAAAACCAGGCAATACATAAAAGGAACAAGTGCACTTTCCACAATCTGATCAAAAAGCACAATTTCTGACTCTAATGCTTTGAGCACCGCAATTATCAGGACTTCCTCAGCCCCAGGACAAATGGCCCTTTCATAGCTGCCACTCTAAAGAATCTTCTCAGAGCCCTCTTTATGTCTTTATTTCTCAGACTGTAGATAAAAGGGTTCAGCATGGGTGTGACCACAATGTATATTACCGAAGCTATTGCACTAGAATGTGAGCTGTGAGTAGAGCTAAGATACAATCCTAAACCTGTACAATAAAATAAGGAAGCAACAGAGAGGTGAGATGCACAGGTGGAAAATGCTTTATACTTCCCCTCAGCTGATGAGATTCTACATATGGAGGAAACTATCCTAGAGTATGAGTAACATATACCAGCCAGGGGCACGGCACCAAAGAGCCCAACTGCAAAATACATCACAGCGTTATTAAGAACAGCGTCAGAACAGGCAAGTCGGAGTACTTCTTTCAAGTCACAGAAAAAGTGGGGGATTTCCAAGACTGTACAGAAATACAGTCTCAGTACCAGCAAGCTTTGTACCAAGGAATTCAGGGCACTCATCATCCAGCACAGGAGCACCATCAGTCCACAGAGAATAGGGCTCATGATGACTGTGTAGTGCAGGGGGTCACAGATGGCTATGAAGCGGTCATAGGACATGACAGTTAGAATTAAGTTCTCCAGCTCTACAAATAGTATGTAAAAATGCATCTGGGTGATGCAGCCTTCATAGGAAATGGCTTTGCTCTGTGTCTGTATGTTCATCAGCATCTTTGGGATGGTGGTGGAAATAAAACAGATGTCTACAAAAGACAGGTTGGAGAGGAAGAAGTACATGGGGGTGTGGAGGTGGGAGTCTGAGATGGTGGCAAGAATGATGAGCAGATTCCCAAACATAGTGATCAGGAACATGGAGAGGAAAAGTCCAAATATGAGAGGCTGCAGTTCTAGTTCCTCTGATAATCCCAGAAGAATAAATTGTGCCATTCCTGTACCATTTCTTTGTACCACGTGGTGGTGATCACTACTAGTGAAGAAAAATATAGCATGATTAATTTCTACATGTGTGCACATTAACACAGTAAGATGCTACAAATTACAATATTTAATCATCTTTAAGGAATCTACTCTGTTATCTGTGATTAGAAATTCTTAACACTCAACCTTTTCCCCAAGAGGTCATGATTATNATTTTATTTTATTTTACAATATTGTATTGGTTTTGCCATACATCAACATAAATCCACCACGGGTGTACATGTGCTCCCAATCCTAACCCCCCTCAACCTTCCTCCCCATTACCATCCCTCTGGGTCATCCCAGTGCACCAGCCCCAAGCATCTTGTATCCTGCATCAAACTTAGACTGGTGATTCATTTTTTATATGATATTATACATGTTTCAATGCCATTCTCCCAAATCATCCCACCCTCTCCCTCTCGCACAGAGTCCAAAGACTTATGTACATCTGTGTCTCTTTTGCTGTCTCGCATACAGGGTTATCATTACCATCTTACTAAATTCCATATATATATGCTGAATTTAAATCAAAGAGTGCAAAAACCAGGCAATACATAAAAGGAACAAGTGCACTTTCCACAATCTGATCAAAAAGCACAATTTCTGACTCTAATGCTTTGAGCACCGCAATTATCAGGACTTCCTCAGCCCCAGGACAAATGGCCCTTTCATAGCTGCCACTCTAAAGAATCTTCTCAGAGCCCTCTTTATGTCTTTATTTCTCAGACTGTAGATAAAAGGGTTCAGCATGGGTGTGACCACAATGTATATTACCGAAGCTATTGCACTAGAATGTGAGCTGTGAGTAGAGCTAAGATACAATCCTAAACCTGTACAATAAAATAAGGAAGCAACAGAGAGGTGAGATGCACAGGTGGAAAATGCTTTATACTTCCCCTCAGCTGATGAGATTCTACATATGGAGGAAACTATCCTAGAGTATGAGTAACATATACCAGCCAGGGGCACGGCACCAAAGAGCCCAACTGCAAAATACATCACAGCGTTATTAAGAACAGCGTCAGAACAGGCAAGTCGGAGTACTTCTTTCAAGTCACAGAAAAAGTGGGGGATTTCCAAGACTGTACAGAAATACAGTCTCAGTACCAGCAAGCTTTGTACCAAGGAATTCAGGGCACTCATCATCCAGCACAGGAGCACCATCAGTCCACAGAGAATAGGGCTCATGATGACTGTGTAGTGCAGGGGGTCACAGATGGCTATGAAGCGGTCATAGGACATGACAGTTAGAATTAAGTTCTCCAGCTCTACAAATAGTATGTAAAAATGCATCTGGGTGATGCAGCCTTCATAGGAAATGGCTTTGCTCTGTGTCTGTATGTTCATCAGCATCTTTGGGATGGTGGTGGAAATAAAACAGATGTCTACAAAAGACAGGTTGGAGAGGAAGAAGTACATGGGGGTGTGGAGGTGGGAGTCTGAGATGGTGGCAAGAATGATGAGCAGATTCCCAAACATAGTGATCAGGAACATGGAGAGGAAAAGTCCAAATATGAGAGGCTGCAGTTCTAGTTCCTCTGATAATCCCAGAAGAATAAATTGTGCCATTCCTGTACCATTTCTTTGTACCACGTGGTGGTGATCACTACTAGTGAAGAAAAATATAGCATGATTAATTTCTACATGTGTGCACATTAACACAGTAAGATGCTACAAATTACAATATTTAATCATCTTTAAGGAATCTACTCTGTTATCTGTGATTAGAAATTCTTAACACTCAACCTTTTCCCCAAGAGGTCATGATTATACAATTTTAAAACAAATATCTGTCATATATTCTAGAAATTCATGTTGAGTACCAACCATCTTCTAGGGTACATGTGTCAGATGCTGAGAACAAAATTTCCAACAATGCAATGATGAAGAAAGAATATGAGTTAGCAAATGAAAAATATATATATATATGCCATCTCATGTGGTGACAGATGATATAGGGGAAAAAAGGCAGGTATAAATTACCATGCATGGATATGTTACATTTTACTGAAAGTTCAGGAAGATATGAAAAAAGAGGGAGAGAGAGAGAGAGATTTGAACAGAAACCCAAAGCAAGACAAAGCAGAGACATCAGTTTACCTGGGGGACCAGTGTGCCCTATTGGGAAGAGAGCCTGCAAAGTACCTGAGGGTAGGGTTTGTTCCAAATATTCAAGACTTAAAAAGCAGCAAAAGTGTCAAGGGGAACAAATAAGAGTGTGAGGAGAAATTGTATCAGAGGATGCTAAGGAACAAGGTTTTCCTGCTACAGCTGAATCTTCAAGACACAAGAAGTCCTTCATCCACATGTTGTTACTTTCACATTTTTATGTTTGTTTTGATTCCTGTGAATTAAAATGAATTGACTCCTTTATTTGCATCTTCTGGTTGACATTATTGTGTCTATGTTTTAAGGGTAACATCTTGGAATGGATAATTTAAGAATCACTTTCCAGAGAACTGCTTACTCCCTACAAAACACACACACACAACACACACTAACACACACCATGTCTTACTGGGCTTGTTACTCTCTGGCTCTTCTCACTTTTGGCTACAATAATTAAGAAAGCAGTGATGAAAGAGAGTCATCAACACTATGTTGTTTTTGCCCAAGAAAATGTAGAAATAGTACCCAAGTTCTAGATGGTAATCTTCCCATGGACTGTATTCCATTTAAATGTGACTACTTTGTGCCCTGTGTTGGGCTTCCCCTGTGGTTCAGCAGTAAATAATCCCCCTGAAGTGCAGGAGATGCAAGAGACATAGGTTTAATCCCTGGGTTGGGAAGATCCCCTTGAGGAGAGCATGGCAACCCACTTCAATATTTTTGCCTGGAGAATCCCATGGACTGAGGAGCCTGGTGGGCTACAGTCCATGGACTTGCAAAGCATTGGACATGACTGAAGCAACTGAGCAAGCATGCATGCATTGAAAAGAAAAAAAGTAGTTCAAAAAACAGAGAGAATGAAAAGTCCTGTGGAGGAAAATAAGGTTTACCTGTGGGTCACATTCCTTGGTGGTTTCCTTGTCCTAAGATACAGGCATTGGAGTATATATACCTCAGTTATGCAGACATTTCATCCTCTCTGACGAGTCTGATGGTATCAGGGATTTACACCATGGTCTCCCCTACAAACCTGTATTGAATACCTTCATTTTCAAAGCAAAATCTAATAAACTCAGCTGGTCCCTAAGAGACCATGGAAAAGAGAAAGATTCCTTGATTCTGGTAGCTTTCCAATGATAGTTATATTGCCTTGATGCTCAAAATATTTTATGATGCCTCATAAAATATTGTAGAGCAATTTATCAAACCAGGAAGGAGTAATCATTTTAGGACAACAGGAGCATTCCAGTAGAAAGTGAGCAAAGGGAATAAGGCTTCTTTGATGGCTCAGATGGTAAAGAATCTGCCTGAAATGCAGAAGACCTAGGTTTGATCCTTGGATCATGAAGATTCCCTGGAATAGGAAGTGGCAACCACTTCACTATTCTTGCTTGGAGAAACCCACGGATAGAAGAGCCTGCTGGTCTACAGTCCATGGGATCACAAAGAGTTGGACACAACTGAGAAACTAACACTTCCCAGGGAATAAACCCACAACTGACAACAGAAAATAGACAATACACAATAATAGATGAGGATTTTAAAAGATAAATGCTCGAGGCTGGTGCACTGAGATGACCCAGAGGGATGGAATGGGGAGGGAGGTGGGAGGGGGGTTCAGGATGGGGAACACGTGTACACCTATGGTGGATTCATGTCAATGTATGACAAAACCAATACAATATTGTAAAAATAAATAAATAAATAACACTGAAAAAATTTTAAAATTTTTTAAAAAGATAAATGGTAACAGACTTTTGTAAATGATCTTGAATACAAAGCTTTTGATTCAGTAAACTGACTTTTGAAACTCAGTGTTATCACATAGCTGTTTGAATGTAGTGGATCTACAGATTCATTCTAAACATTAATGACCTAATTCAAATAGTGGGGATAGTGGTATCTATCCTTCTAAGTTGGAAGGCAAATTTAGTCAATATATGTAAAAGTTTAGCATAGTTCCTTTCTCATACTAAATTAGCAGGTATCACAGAGATGTGAATTTGCTTGCTTTTTCTTTCTACCTTCCAAATGCCTCCTTTGCTTCCCTACATTTTGGTATTTAAGAATTCTAAAGTAAGACTCCTTTTCATACCCCTCTTTTCATTCTAAGCACAATATTTTCCTGTGAACATCTAACATGAGGAAAGGTACTGTGAAATGTTGTCTCAAGAACACTGTTGCAAGGCAGTATATACTTCCATAGATGTGGGTCATTCTAATAAAAATGGAAGGTATTCAAATACTTCTTAAATTTAAAAGTCTTTTTGTAAATGAGGATATTTCATTTCACAGGTCTCCAAACCCACTTTTCTTACTCTCCTTAAATGTATAACTCCTCTAATATGCTCTGATTTTACTGGAACCACTTTATGTTCCTTATTGCTTCCTTATTCTCATCCAGCTGGATTTCCATTCCCATCACTTAATTGTCAACACTGATTCTTGTGCTACTGAGTTCATCAGACACTTTTCCAAAAATTTTAACATATAAAATAAATGAATTATAAGTTAATTAGTCAACCTAATGAACAACAATGGCTAATATCTCAGCCCTGTTGTGGGCTAATTAGGCTCTCAAGTGACTTCAGAAAAGTTTTCCACTTGTATTCTCTCTCAAACTTCCTTGAAGCACTTATAGAACTCTCACACTCACCTGGATGGGGATGACAAGAGGAAAGTCCCTGTGTGGATATCCATGTTCCTCCGTGGATGGTTGATGATGAAGGCTGAAGCTCTGTTCTCAGGCAGGTCAGAAGGAAATAGAGACACATTAGTCTTTATTCAGATGTAGGACTCCAAAACCAATAACTATGCCCTGTGCAGCTCAAGGTTGTACAGACTGAGGGATGCAGCCAAGGAGGTTTTACAGCTCTCCATGTCTGTTCATTGGGCACTGTTTCCACTGTTACTCCCACATCTGAGCACAACACTTTCCCATGGGACACTGGTCTAGATAGGAAAATTTTCCTGATAAGTCTCTTTTCCCAGAAAGCTAATTAGAAGTATGATGAATCTAGTTTTTATTACCATGAACTTGCCTGCCTTCCAGAGGTCTAACCTCCTAGCACTTTATCCTTGTGTATGCTAAGTCGCTTCAGTTGCGTCCAATTCTTTGCAACCCCATGGACAGTAACTTGCCAGGGGCCTCTGTCCTTGGCATTCTCCAGGCAAGAATACTGAAATGGGTTGCTATGCCCTCCTCCAAGGGGTCATCCCAACTCACAGATCAAACTTACATCTCATGTCTCCTGCACTGTAAAGTGGGTTCTTTTCCACTAGCACCACCAAAAACCCCATATCAACTATACTTAAATTGAAAAAATAACAAGCAAAAAATGGTGTTGACTTAATGATGTGACATAGATTAGCAATAAAACTGGCAAAAGAGTAGACATGCATTTCAGTTCAGTCACTCAGTTGTGTCTGACTCTTTGCAACCCCATGGACTGCAGCAACTCAGACTTCCCTGTCCATCACCAGCTTCCAGAGCTTGTTCAAACTCATGTCCAGTGAGCCAGCGATGCCATCCAACCATCTCATCCTCTGTCATTCCCTTCTCCTCCTGCCTTCAATCTTTCCCAGCATCAGGGTCTTTTCTTTCTTTTTCTTTTTTTTTTCCAAGTCAGTTCTTTGCATCAGATGGCTGTAGTATTGGAGCTTCAGCGTCAGTCCTTCCAGTGAATATTGAAGACTGATTTTCTTTAGGATGGACTGGTTTGATCTCCTTGCAGTCCAGGGACTCTCAAGAGTCTACTCCAACACCACAGTTCTTCATCAATTTTTCAGCACTCAGTCTTCTTTTTAGTCCCACTCTCACATCCATACATGACTACTGGAAAAACTATAGCTTTGACTAGATAGACCTTTGTTGGCAAAGTAATGTCTCTGTTTTTTAATATGTTGTATAGAATGGTCATAGCTTTTCTTCCAAGGGGTAAGCTTCTTTTGATTTAATGGCTGTACTCACCATATGCAGTGATTTTGGAGCCCCCAAAAATAAAATTTCTCACTGTTCTAACAGTTTCTCGATTCATTTGCCATGAAGTGACAGGACTGGATGCCATGACCTTAGTTTTTTGAATGTTGAGTTTTAAACCAGTTTTTTCACTCTCCTCTTTCACCTTCATGAAGAAGCTCTTTAGTTCCTCTTCACTTTCTGCCATAAGAGTGGTGTTCCGTGTATCCTGTCATTATTAATAATGACAATATCAATAACCAGAAATTGATATATCTCCCAGCAATCTTGATTCCAGCTTGTGCTTCATCCAGCCTGGCATTTTGCATGATGTACTCTTCACTGGTGTCTCAGAGGATAAGCATCTGCCTGCAATGCAGAAGACCCGAGTTCAATCCCTGGGTTGGGAAGATCCCCTGGAGAAGGAAATGGCAACCCACTCCAGTATTCTTGCTTGGAGAATCCCATGGACAGAGGAGCCTGGTGGGCTACAGTCCACGGGGTTGCAAAGAGTCGGACATGACTGAGCTACTTTACTCACTCTTACTCACTCTGAATATAAGTTGAATAAGCAGGGTGACAATACACAGCCTTGACATACTTCTTTCCCAATTTGGAACCACTCCGTTCTTCCATGTCCAGTTCTAATTGTTGCTTCTTGGCCTGCATACAGATTTCTCAGGAGACAAGTCAGGTGGTCTGTGGTCTGATATTCCCATCTCTGGAAGAATTTTGCACTGTTTGTTATGATCAACACAGTCAAAGGCTTTGGTGTAATCAATAACACAGAAGTAGATGTTTTCTGGAACTCTCTTGCTTTTTCTATGATCCAATGGATGTAGGCAATTTGATCTTTTTTTCTTCTGCTTTTTCAAAATCCAGCTTGAATTTCTGGAAGTTCATGGTTCATGTACTATTGAAGCCTGGCTTCGAGAATTTTGATTATTACTTTGCTGAAGTTTGAGATGAGTGCAATTGTGTGGTAATTTGAAAATTCTTTGGCATTGTCCTTTGTGGAGATTGGAAAACTGACCTTTTCCAGTTCTGTGGCCACTGATGAGTTTTAACTGAATGTAATACTCAATGTTCCTAGAAACAGTGGCACATAGTAGATGTTCAGTTATTTGTTGAATGAATCAAGAATCAGGTACAGTAGAGATATACATTGGGCTTTCCAGCTAGCTCAGTCAGTAAAGAATCCACCTGCAATACAGGAGACCCGGATTCAATTCCTTGGTCTGGAAGATCCCTTGGAGAGGAAATGGGTACCCACTCCAGTATTCTTCTTTGGAGAATTCCATGGACAGAGGGGCCTGATGTATTACAGTCCCTGGAATCCTGAAAAGTAAGCTATGACTAATCAACTAAAACTTTCACTTTTCATAGTGATTTCAAGATAACTGAATGCAACAATATTGAATAAAAATCTACAATTAACATATATAAGGACATAAAATATTAACAATTTAATGATACCAACATGAGGTATTATTTCAACTTAAATTCTCGAAGACTTAGAAATAAAATAACTTAAAGGATTTTAAAATGTGAGAATAAAAGAGTACTCAAGTTACAATTTGTTCCCATGTTAATATATTTGGATTCAAATACACACATGAAAGATGAAGGTGATATTTTTCAAATGACAAAGAAGAATGTTTTCTAGGTGCTCGCCAAAAGTGATACAACTTTTAGAAATATGTTTAATCAAGAAAGGCTGATAAGAACAATAATGAGTAACAGATTTCCATGTATATAAATGCATAAAAGATTATTTATTCACGCTATGCAAGAGAACATTCACTCTTGTTTATAACAAGGATTTGCAAGTGACAAGTATTAAAGTGACAGTTCAATTATTGCTATAAAAGAAAAAAAAAGCCAAGAAGTAGAAAAGCAATGGAAAGAACACCATATGACTGAGTGATATGGAACTAAAGAGCCTCTTTTTTTTTATTTAAATTTATTTATTTTAATTTTAGGCTAATTGATGAAAGTGAAAGAGGGAAGTGAAAAAGCTAGCTTAAAACTCAACATTCTATGTTCAATACAGGATACAGGATGCTTGGGGCTGGTGTACGGGATGATCCGGGGAGATGGTGTGGGGTGTGGGGTGGGAGGTGGGAGGAGGCTTCGGCATTGGGAGATCGTGTACACCTGTGGCTGATTCATGTCAATGTATGGCAAAACCAATACAATATTGCAAAGTAGAATAAAGTATTAAAAAAATAAATTTAAAAAAATTTAAAAAAATTCAACATTCAAAAAATGACATCCAGTCTCTTCACTTCATTGCAAATAGATGGGGAAACAATGGAAACAGTGACAAATTTTATTTTCTTGGACTCCAAAATCACTACAGATGGTGACTGCAGCCATGAAAATGAAAGAAGCTTGCCCCTTGGAAGAAAAGCTATGACCAACCTAGATAGCATATTAAAAAGCAGAGACATTACTTTGCTGACAAAGGTCCACATAGTCAAAGCTATGGTTTTTCCAGTAGTCAGGTATGGACGTGAGAGTTGAATTATAAAGAAGGCTGAGCGCTGAAGAATTGATGCTTTTGAACTGTGGTTTTGGGGTAGACTCTTGAGAGTCCCTTGGAATGCAAGGATATCAAACCAGTCAATCCTAAAGGAAGTCAATCCTGAATATTCTTTGGAAGGACTGATGTTGACGATGCAACTCCAATACTTTGGCCAGCTGATGCAAGGAACTGAGTCCTTATATGATCGACAGGGAAGCCTGGTTGCTGCAGTCCATGGGGTCGCAAAGAGTTGGACATGACTGACTTAGCTGAACTGAGTAATAAAAAGAACAACATATGACTGACTATATGTTATCAAACATTCTAATATATCTATATACGTAAAATAATTAAACTGCATGCAATAATTTTGTGAATAAATGAAACACCACATTTTTGTTGAAAAGTATGATCAAACATAGGAATCCAACCAGTCCAATCAGAGCATACAAAACAAAGGACTCTCACAGACAATATTTTTTATCAAGAAAGTAAATGACTAAAAAATGAAAATATATATATATATATATATATATATATATATATACAGCATTGTTGGTAATAAAATAATTGAAAGTGTTATAATTAATAATAATTAAAGCTCTTTAGTGTGCCCATTTTCACATAAAACATTTTTATGTGAATATCCAGAGATAGGAAAGATACTGACATATATACCTTCCAAATAATGCTGCATTAGGCATGTATTTGCAAAAATCCCTTGGTCAGGATTTATTTTTGCAATCCTTATTGTAAAATTCAGACTTAAATAGAAGAATGTAGGGAAAGCAACTAAACCATTCAGGTACAACCTAAATCAAATCCCTTAAGATTACACAATGGAAGTGATAAATAGATTTGAGGGATTAGATCTGATAGACAGACTGCCTGAAGAAATATGGATGGAGTTTCATAACATTGTTCACCAGGTAGTGATCAAAACCATTCCCAAGAAAAGGAAATATAAGAAGGCAAAATGGTTGTTTGAAGAGGCCTTACAAATAGCTGAAAAATGAAGAGACGCAAAAGGCAAAAGAGAAAAGAAAAGATATATCCATCTGAATGCAGATTTCCAAAGAATAGCAAGGAGAGATAAGAAAGCCTTCCTCAATGATCAATGCAAACAAATAGAGGGCAACAATAGAATGGGAAAGACTAGAGATCTCTTCAAGAAAAGTAGAGATATTGAGGGAACACTTCATGCAAAGATGGGCTCAATAAAGGACAGAAATGGTATGGACCTAACAGAAGCAGAAGATATTGAGACAAGGTGGCAAGAATATATAGAAAAAATATACCAAAAAAAAAAAAAAAAAAAAAGATCTTAATGGCAAAGATAACCACAATAGTTGATCACTTACCTAAAGCCAGACATCCTGGAATGAAAAATCAAGTGGGCCTTAGGAAGCATCACTATGAACAAAGCTAGTGGTGGTGATGGAATTCTAGCTGAGCTATTGCAAATCCTAAAAGATGATGCTGTGAAAGTGCATCACTCAGTATGTCAGGAAATCTGGCCATAGTGACCACAGAACTGGTAAAGATCAGTTTTCATTCCAATCCCAAAGAAGGGCAATGCCAAAGAACGTTCAAACTACTGCACCGTTTCACTCATTCCCCATGTGGGCAAGGTCCTCCAAGATAGACTTCAACAGTACATGAACTGAGAACTTCCAGATGGACAATCTGGTTTTAGAAAAGGCAGAGGAACCAGAAATCAATTTGCCAACATCCACTGGATCACACACACACACACACACACACACACACACAAAAGAGAGAATTTCAGAAAAACATCTACTTCTACTTCATTGACTACACTAAAGCCTTTGACCGTGTGGATCACAACAAACTGTGGAAAATTCTTCAAGAGATGGGAATTCCAGACCACCTTACCTGTCTCCTGAGAAATCTGTATGCAGGTCAAGAAGCAACAGTTACAACTGGGCTGGTTCCAAATTGGGAAAGGAATGCATCAAAGGCTGTATTGTCACCCTGCTTATTTAACTTGTATTCAGAGTACATCATGTGAAATGCTGAGCTGGATGAATCACAAGTTGATGAATCACAAGCTCAAGATTTCCAGAAGAAGTATCAATAGCCTCAGATAGGTATGTGACACCATTCTTATGCTAGAAAGTGAAGAGGATTTAAAAAGCCTCTTGATGAAGGTGAAAGAGGAGAGAGAAAAAGCTGGCTACAACTCAACATTCAGGAAACTAATATCATGGCATTTGATCTCATAACTTCACGGCAAATAAATGGAGAAACAATGGAAATAGTGATAGACTTTATTTTCCTCAGGGAATAAAGGCTATGACAAACATAGACAGTGTATTCACAAGCAGAGACATTACTTTGCTGACAAAGTTCCGCACAGTCAAAGCTATGGTTTTTCTGGTAAGAGTTGGACCATAAAGAAGGCTGAGTGCAGAAGAATTGATGTTTTTGAACTGTGGTGTTGGAGAAGACTCTTGAGACTCCCTTGGAGTGCAAGGATATCAAACCAGACAATCCTAAAGGAAATCAATCCTGAATATTCATTGGAAGGACTGACTGATGATGAAGCAGAAGCTTCATTACTTTGGTCACCTGATAAGTCTGACTCATTAGAAAAGACCCTGATGCTGGGAAAGATTGAAGACAGGAGGAGAAGGGAACAACAGAAGATGAGATGGTTGGATGGAAGGTAATAAGTGTAATAGCTGAAATAGAAATCACGGAACATGCTTAATGGCAGATTTGAACTGGCAGAAGAAAGAATGAGTGATATTAGAGAGATTATCCAGTTAGAGGGACAGAACAACAACAACAACAGCAAATTAAGGTCACACATTCTACTTCAAAATAAATAAAATAAAAATTCTACATTTTTTCTAATTTATGCTCATTTAAGTGTTCATGTTTTTTGTTTCTTTTCTTTTTTACTTCTCTCTTTCCAACTTGCTCTTGTTTTCTTTCAAGACAATGGGTGGAACTACAAATGAAATGGATAAGAAAGCTGTGGTGTATATACACAATGGAGTATTACTCAGCCACTAAAAAGAATACATTTGAATCAGCTCTAATGAGGTGGATTAAACTGGAGCCAATTATACAGAGTGAAGTAAGCCATAAAGAAAAACACCAATACAGTATACTAACACATATATATGGAATTTAGAAAGATGGTAATGATAACCCTGTATGGGAGAGAGCAAAAAAGACACAAATGTAAAGAACAATCTTTTTTTAATAAATTTATTTATTTTAATTGGAGGTTAATTATTTTACAATATTGTATTGGTTTTCCCATACATCACTATGTATCCACCACAGGTATACACGTGTTCCCCACCCTGAATCCCCCTCCTTCTTCCCTCCCCATACCATCCCTCTGGGTCATCGTAGTGCACCAGCCCCCAGAATCCAGAATTATGCATTGAACCTGGGCTGGCACCTCGTTTCATATATGATGTTACACATGTTTCAATGCCATTCTCCCAAATCATCCCACCCTATAGAAGAGTTTTTTGGACTTTGTTGGAGAAAGAGAAGGGATGATTTGGAAGAGTGGCATTGAAATAAGTATAATATATAAGAAACGAATTGCAAGTCCAGGTTCAATGCATGATACTGGATGCTTGGGGCTGGTGCATTGGGCTGACCCAGAGAGATGGTATGGGAAGGCAGGTGGGAGGGGATTCAGAATTGGGAACACATGTACACCCATGGAGGATTCATGTTGATGTATGGCAAAACCAATACAATAATGTAAAGTAATTAACCTCTAATTAAAATAAATACACTTAAAATTTTTAAAAAGAAACAGTGTGTTTAAATCTATACGTGCATGCATTTTTATTTCAGAGAAAGTGTATACAGATACAGATATACATACATATTCCTAAGCTTGAACAATGTTTGTGGGCTCAGCAAAGTATTCTAGGCACTTCATTCATTCTTCACAACATCCAAGTGAAGTTAGGATTTATCATCTCACATTTCCTTCTGAAATGTGAGGCTCAAGGCAATTCCATTATTAACAATAACATTACAAAGAAATTAAAATTTATTGTGCACCTTTTTAAATCATATGCAAATGAAACTATGTAACCAATACAAAGAAATAGAGAAAAACAACAGAATGGGAAAGACTAGAGATCTCTTCAAGAAAAATAGAGATACCAAGGGAACATTGCATGCAAAGATGGGCTCGATAAAGGAGAGAAATGATATGGACCTAACAGAAGCAGAAGATATTAAGAAGAGGTGGCAAGAATACACAGAACTGTACAAAAAAGATCTTCACGATCCAGATAATCATGCTGGTGCGATCACTCACATAGAGCCAGACATCCTGGGATGTGAAGTCAAGTGGGCCTTAGAAAGCATCACTATGAACAAAGCTAGTGGAGCTGATGGAATTCCAGTTGAGCTATTACAAATCCTGTAAGATGATGCTTTCAAAGTGCTGCACTCAATATGCCAGCAAATTTGGAAAACTCAGCAGTGGTCACAGGACTGGAAAAAGTCAATTTTTATCCCAATCACAAAGAAAGGCAATGCTAAAGAATGCGCAAACTACCGCACAATTGCACTCATCTCACACGCTAGTAAAGTAATGCTCAAAATTCTCCAAGCCAGGCTTCAGGAATGCATGATCCGTGAACTTCCAGATGTTCAAGCTGGTTTTAGAAAAGGCACAGGAACAGAGATCAAATTTCCAACACCTGCAGGACCATCAAAAAAGCAAGAAAGTTCCAGAAAAACATCTACTTCTGCTTTATTGACTATGCCAAAGCCTTTGACTGTGTGGATCACAATAAACTGTGGAAAATTCTGAAAGAGATGAGAATATCAGAACACCTGACCTGCCTCTTGAGAAACCTATGTGCAGGTCAGGAAGCAACAGTTAGAACTGGACATGGAACAACAGACTGGTTCCAAATAGGAAAAGTAGTACTTCAAAACTGTATATTGTCACCCTACTTATTTAACTTATAAGCAGAGTACATCATGAGAAATGCTGGGCTGAAGAAGCACAAGCTGGAATCAAGATTGCTGGGGAAAATATCAATAACCTCAGACATGCAGATGACACCACCCTTACGGCAGAAAATGAAGAGGAACTAAAAAGCCTCTTGATGAAAGTGAAAAAGGAGAGTGAAAAAGTTGGCTTAAATATCAGCATTCAGAAAACAAAGATCATGGCATCTGGTCCCATCACTTCATGGAAAATAGATGGGGAAACTGTGGAAACAGTGTCAGACTTTATTTGGGAGGCTCCAAAATCACTGCAGATGGTGATTGCAGCCATGAAATAAAAGGACGCTTACTCCTTGGAAGAAAAGTTATGACCAGCCTAGATAGCATATTCAAAAGCAGAGACATTACTTTGCCAACAAAGGTCCATCTAGTTAAGGCTATGGTTTTTCCAGTAGTCATGTATGGATGTGAGAGTTGGACTGTGAAGAAAGCTGAGTGCTGAAGAATTCATGCTTTTTAGCTGTGGTGTTGGAGAAGACTCTTGAGAGTCCCTTGAACTGCAAGGAGATCCAACCAGTCCATCGTAAAGGAGATCATTCCTGGGTGTTCATTGGAAAGACTGATGCTGAAGCTAAAACTCCAATACTTTGGCCACCTCATGTGAAGAATTGACTCACTGGAAAAGACCCTGATGCTGGGAGGGATTGGAGGCAGGAGGAGAAGGGGACGACTGAGGATGAGATGGCTGGATGGCATCACCGACTCAATGGACCTGAGTTTGAGTAAACTCCAGAGGTTGATGATGGACAGGGAGGCCTGGCATGCTGAGATTCATGGCTTTGCAAAGAGTCGGACATGACTGAGCAACTGAACTGAACTGAACATACTGCTAATTCTTAAAATTCAAATAGTTGAATACTTTTAAAATGTACCATTTATTCTATGGAATTGCACTCTAATTAATTAGTTAAGAGTTATAACTTTCTGGAAGTACATTGTGGAGGGTAGTATGTTAAGCACAGGCAGTTGTATTATACCTAAAATTGATGGGAGACAGCTCCTCTAATTAGGAAGAAAACAAAGGGACATATACGAATTTAAGAACAGTGAAACTTAAATAAAGCAAGTGATATTTGAGAAACTAGTGATTTCCCTATAAACGAAAGACTGACCTAATATATAAAAGGAAGAAATTGACATAAAGTGGTTCGAGACAGAAGAGCACACCACTGCACACCACATCATGGATGATCCTTTAAAACACAAAACAGAGCCTGCCAGCTTACAGCAGATTCAAGAGAAGACAATCAGAACTCAGATCAACCACCTGTCACAGAAACCATCTGACATATCTTCATTATAATAAGCCATTTGCTTTTAAGACAACTTGCTATGTAGCAACAGGTAATGGAAACAATAATCAAAATGAACAGAACTGGGAGGAGTGATAATAACATGCTGCTTTTTTTCTAGGCAACTGTGTGATGTTTGAATAACATTCATGATGATTCTATCATTCAAGTTTATGTCAACTTTATAAAAATGAGGTTCCATTTAGGGTTCCATGTAGGTAAGCAAGAAAGGTTAAAAGGATATGCCTATTTAAGGAGAATTCTATCAAAGAGTTAGATGAGAGCTAATGCCTGTCCTTCTAAACCTCTTTCAAGAAATTGCAGGGGAGGAATACTTCCAAACTCATTCTACAAGGCCACCACCTTGTACAATAGTATCACCCTGATACCAAAACCAGATGAAGACAACACAAAAAAAGAAAACTACAGGAAAATATCACTGAGGAACCTAGATGCAAAAATCCTCAACAAAAGTTTAGCAAACAGAATTCAGCAACACACCAAAAAGTTCATACACCATAATCAAGTTGGGTTTATTCCAGGGATGCAAGGATTCCTCAATATATGGAAATCAATCAATGTGATGTCCCATATTAACAAATTGAAAGGTAAAAATCATATGATCATCTCAATAGATGCAGAACAAACCATTGACAAAATTAAGAACTCATTTATGATTAAAATTATTCAAAAAATGAGCATAGAAGGAACCTACTTCAACATAGTAAAGACCATATATGATAAGCCTACAGCAAACATTATTCTCAATGGTGAAAAAGTGAAAGCATTCCCCCTAAGATTAGGGACAAGACAAGGGTGCCCACTTTCACTACTATTATTCACATAGTTCTAGAAGTCCTAACTACAGCAATCAGGGAAGAAAAAAAATAAAAGGAATTCATGTCAGAAAAGAAGAAGTAAAGCTCTCACTGTTTACAGATGACATGATACTGTACGTTAAAACCTTAAATATTGTATCAGAAAATTACTAGAGCTAATCAATGAATTTAGAAAAGTTGCAAGATACAAAATCAATACACAGAAATCACTTGCATTTCTACATACTAACAATGAAAAATCAAAAAGGAATTAATTAAGGAATCAATCCTATTCACCACTGCAACAAAAAGAATTAAATATCTAGGAATAAACTTACCCAAGGAAGCAAAAGAATTGTACACATAAAATTATAAGACACTAAAGAAATAAAGATGACATAAACAGATGGAGAGATACTCCACATTCCTGAGTAGGAAGATTCAATATTGTGCAAATGACTAGACTACCAAATGCAATGTACAGATTTAACGTGAAAGTGAAGTAAAGTATAGTCACTCAGTCATGTCTGACTCTTTGTGACCCCATCAACTGTAACCTTCCAAGCTCATCTGTCCATGGGATTTTCCAGGAAAGAGTACTGGGTTGATATTTCCTTCTCCAGAGGATCTTCCTGACCCAGGGGTCGAACCCAGGTCTCCCAGATTGTATGCAGACACTTTACTGTCTAAGCCATGTAACCCTTATCAAATTACCAATGGCATTTATCACAGAACTAGAACAAAAAATTTCACAATTCATATGGAAACACAAAAGACCCTGAATAGCCAAAGCAGTCTTGAGACAGAAGAATGGAGCTGGAGGAAACAAGCTACCTGACTTCAGATTATACTACAAATCTACAGTTATCAAGACAGCATGGTCCTGGCACACAAACAAAAATATAGACCAGTGGAACAAGATAGGAAGCCCAGAAAGAAACCCATGCACCTATGGATACCTTATCTTCAACAAAAGAGGCAAGAATATACAATGGGGCAAAGACAGCCTCTTCAATAAATGATGCTGGGAAAACTGGACAGCTGTATGTAAAAGAATAAAATTAGAACACTTTCTAACACCATAAACAAAGATAAACTCAAAATGGATTAAAGACTTAAGTGTAAGACCAGAAGCTATAAAACTCAGAGGAAAACATAGGCAGAACACTTTGACATAAATCAAAGCAAGATCATCCATGACCCACCTCCTAGAGTAACGGAAATAAAAGCAAAAGTAAATAAGTTGATGTATAGCAAAACCAATACAATATCGTAAAATAATTAACATCCAATTAAAATAAATAAATTTATATTAAAAAAATAAGTGGGATCTGATTAAACTTAAAAGCTTTTGCACAACAAAAGAAACTATAAGCAAGGTGAAAAGACAGCCCTCAGAATGAGAGAAAATAATAGCAAATGAAACAATTTACAAAGGATTGATTTCTAAAATATACAAGCAGCTCATACCACTCAATACCAGAAAAAAAAAGAAAAAAAAAACAATAAGAAGGTGGGAAAAAGACCTAAACAGACATTTCTCCAAAGAAGACATACAGATGGCTAACAAACACATGAAAAGATGCTCAACATAGCTCATTATTCAGTTCAGTTCAGTTTATTATCTCTGTCATATCCTGAGAGGAGCTACCCCACGTCCGAGGTCAGGGGCAGTGGCCTAGAGCGCCAGGCTGCAATGGCACAGGAATGGCCAAGAGGAGCTACCTTGTGTCTGAATTCAGGGGCCACGGCCAAGAGGAGCTACCCTGCGTCCGAGGTCAGTGGCGGCTGGGAGGAGCTACCCACGTCTGAGGTCAGAGGCAGCGTCTGGGAGGAGACACCCTGCGTCCTAGGTAAGAGGCGGCAGCCGAGAGGAGCTACCTTGCGTCCAAGGTCAGTGGCGGCTGAGAGGAGACACCCCGCTTCCAAGATCAGGGGAAGCCAGGAGAAGCCACCTCGTGCCCAAGGCCAGGAGCAGTGACCCTGAGGAGCCACCCTGAGCCTGAGGCCAGGGATGAAAGCTGGGAGAAGCAAGCCAAGGAGCCTTGACTGCACAGGCATAGGAGGGCCTAGAGGAGCTATCCCACATTGAAGGTCAGGAACGGCAGCAGTAAGGAGACACCGCTCATCCAAGGTAAGGAGCAGTGGCTATGCTTTGCTGGAGCAGCCAGGAAGAGATACCCCATGTCCAAGGTAAGAGAAACCCAAATAAGATGGTAAGTGTTGCAAGAGGACATCAGAGGGCAGACACACTGAAACCATACTCACGGAAAACTAGTCAATCTAATCACACTAGGACCACAGCCTTGACTAACTCAATGAAACCAAGCCATGCCTGCGGGGCAACCCAAGACGGGTGGGTCATGGTGGAGAGGTCTGACAGAACCTGGTCCACTGGAGAAGGAAATGGCAAGCCAATTCAGTATTCTTGCCTTGAGAACCCCATGAACAGTATGAAAAGGCAAAATGATAGGATACCAAAGAGGAACTCCCCAGGTCATTAGGTGCCCAATATGCTACTGGAGATCAGTGGAGAAATAACTCAAGAAAGAATGAAGGGATGGAGCCAAAGCAAAAACAATACCTAGATGTGCATGTGACTGGTGATAGAAGCAAAATCCGATGCTGTAAAGAGCAATATTGCATAGGAACTTGGAANAAAAAAAAAACAATAAGAAGGTGGGAAAAAGACCTAAACAGACATTTCTCCAAAGAAGACATACAGATGGCTAACAAACACATGAAAAGATGCTCAACATAGCTCATTATTCAGTTCAGTTCAGTTTATTATCTCTGTCATATCCTGAGAGGAGCTACCCCACGTCCGAGGTCAGGGGCAGTGGCCTAGAGCGCCAGGCTGCAATGGCACAGGAATGGCCAAGAGGAGCTACCTTGTGTCTGAATTCAGGGGCCACGGCCAAGAGGAGCTACCCTGCGTCCGAGGTCAGTGGCGGCTGGGAGGAGCTACCCACGTCTGAGGTCAGAGGCAGCGTCTGGGAGGAGACACCCTGCGTCCTAGGTAAGAGGCGGCAGCCGAGAGGAGCTACCTTGCGTCCAAGGTCAGTGGCGGCTGAGAGGAGACACCCCGCTTCCAAGATCAGGGGAAGCCAGGAGAAGCCACCTCGTGCCCAAGGCCAGGAGCAGTGACCCTGAGGAGCCACCCTGAGCCTGAGGCCAGGGATGAAAGCTGGGAGAAGCAAGCCAAGGAGCCTTGACTGCACAGGCATAGGAGGGCCTAGAGGAGCTATCCCACATTGAAGGTCAGGAACGGCAGCAGTAAGGAGACACCGCTCATCCAAGGTAAGGAGCAGTGGCTATGCTTTGCTGGAGCAGCCAGGAAGAGATACCCCATGTCCAAGGTAAGAGAAACCCAAATAAGATGGTAAATGTTGCAAGAGGACATCAGAGGGCAGACACACTGAAACCATACTCACGGAAAACTAGTCAATCTAATCACACTAGGACCACAGCCTTGACTAACTCAATGAAACCAAGCCATGCCTGCGGGGCAACCCAAGACGGGTGGGTCATGGTGGAGAGGTCTGACAGAACCTGGTCCACTGGAGAAGGAAATGGCAAGCCAATTCAGTATTCTTGCCTTGAGAACCCCATGAACAGTATGAAAAGGCAAAATGATAGGATACTGAAAGAGGAACTCCCCAGGTCAGTAGGTGCCCAATATGCTACTGGAGATCAGTGGAGAAATAACTCCAGAAAGAATGAAGGGATGGAGCCAAAGCAAAAACAATACCCAGTTGTGGATGTGACTGGTGATAGAAGCAAGATCCGATGCTGTAAAGAGCAATATTGCATAGGAACCTGGAATGTCAGGTCCATGAATCAAGGCAAATTGGAAGTGGTCAAACAAGAGATGGCAAGGGTGAACGTCGACATTCTAGGAATCAGCGAACTAAAATGGACTGGAATGGGTGAATTTAACTCAGATGACCATTATATCTACTACTGCGGGCAGGAATCCCTCAGAAGAAATGGAATAGCCATCATGGTCAACAAAAGAGTCCAAAATGCAGTACTTGGATGCAACCTCAAAAACGACAGAATGATTTTTGTTCGTCTCCAAGATAAAGCATTCAATATCACAGTTATCCAACTCTATGCCCCAACCAGTAATGTTGAACAAGCTGAAGTTGAACAGTTTTATGAAGACCTACAAGACCTTTTAGAACTAGCACCCCAAAAAAGATGTCCTTTTCATTATAGGAGACTGGAATGCTAAAGTAGGAAGTTAAGAAACACCTGGAGTAACAGGCAAATTTGGCCTTGGAATGC